>OV884012.1:152713200-152974269 GCA_930367205.1 Acanthosoma haemorrhoidale
ATTTCATGATGATCACTGAGTGAAATGGTTTAATTTAACTGTCGATTTTTCTATTATAACTGCTACTGTAAATATTTGTTTTGCATTTCATCCTTGTTTTACTCTGTATGTCTATTACCCCCTCCATATTCTGCATTATACTTTTTACATATTAATAGCTGATACCAGCGCTTCACAAGTGTGGATTTTTTTATAATTGTTTTCTAAATGTACATGAGTTTTCTGTCCCAATACTATAGAATGTAACTTAAAGGTTAATGGTTTTAATAAAAGTAACTTATTCTTATGTACAAAACTGATGAATAATTAGTACAACTTTTATAGATAATATAATAGATCATAACTATACTAATCTAAATTTAATTAATTATTGTCACAAACAGTTTGTTGGACGGTTACCCCAGAAAAAAAAATTTGACTCCGCTAAACCCTATCTATAAATGGTAACTGGAGAGTAACCTTCTCAAAATTGTATTCTCATCGGTGTTCATTTGTTGTGTTACAATTAAGCCAGCTCGGGTGTGTTTTACATAATTTTCCTTCAGGTATTTATATTTTATTTTGTACTCAATATATCTTTTTGTTTATCAATAAATTGTACAATTTATTTTGTTCATTCATTGTAATTAACCCCGTATCACATAACCAAACAAGTTGAACTGTTTCGAAAATATAATACTTCAGAAATGTCAAAAAGAAACTAAATTGATTTTTAAAAAATCCATCAGGGTTTCTCACATACACGTAATTTTTACGATTTTATGCAGGAAGAAGTGATAAAAATATTTTTAATTTAATGACAAACTGTTTATATGATCGAAATCAGGTAAATGGTCCATGATTTAACCATCATATACAACATTATTTAATCCATAGTTATATAATAGTTACCTGTAAGATCTACTTCCAACTATTAAGGAGTACATTTCATAAAAAATCAGGTACAAAAAAGTATATATTTCAATGGGTCATTAAATATTCACCATTCAAATCCATTGATCATTCATTCTATACACTAAAAACATATTTCATGAACTGCATATAAAATCAAAACAAAACTTGATTGACAAAGAGTTATTTACAAATAAGTTGATACGTTTCTCTTTCCTGATTTTAAATTTCGCGGTGAAAAGTGATAAGGTGTGTGATAGAAAAAGTTGACATGGAGTGGAACCTAGTGGCTAGAACTAGGAACTAAATTAGTTTTAACTATTGACCAACAGGTAGCACTGCAATGTACTTGGTATTTAAGTTAGTTCCAAATTTAAACCTACTGGGAGCACTTCTTTCCGATTATTTTATATAAATAAAAAATAAATTATTCACATAAGCTTTGCTATTAAGGGGACCAGAAACTAATGTCGTTTATTACATTAAATTCAAACGGATCAATATTTAACAAGTTTGTGTTTTTAATCAATGATGTAATCACCCTCGTCATCCACAACTTTTTGTCATCTGGTGTCCAAAATTTTGATGCCGTTTTGATAAAAATCAATTGGTTTTTGAGCAAAATATCTGGAGATGGCATTTTGGACATCATTCAAATTTTTTGCCACTTAGAAAATGTTGTAGCGATCGGAATTCATGGAAATCCGATGGCGCAATATTGGATGAGTATGGTGGGCGAGGCAATATTCTTGCATTATCGTGTTGCAGAATAAAGCCTTTTCTGCTAACAATCGCTGGGAACTTTTCAAATAAAGGTTGATTTAGTCGATCAAATCACAGTTTGTACAGGTTTCAGGACTTCAAAATGAACGACCCCGCAAATTCTCCACCAAACACACAAAAGCACCTTTTTGGGATCTAACCCTGGCTTAGCTTTACTTCGTGGTGATTCATTCGGAGAGAGCCGCTGCCTTTTGCGTTTTGGATTATCATTGAGGACCCATTTTTCATCTCCAGCGATCAAATTTTTTGTATTGCGCCACAGAAGCAATAAGTTTCATGTGGTGGGCCCTTTAACTTTATTTTATTTGAACAGATTATGCGGGACCCAAGAACCTGCTCTGCTTACTTTACCGATCTTCTTTGTGAGTCGAAAAGATCAAAATTAGCTTATTTGAACTTTAAGAAACCACATTTGACATTTACGAACGTCCAATGCACTTCGATGAAGATCGTGAATGTTTTTGGTAGCAACTGTTGCGTTACCAGAGTTAACAAGTGACTCTAACCTTAAAATCTCTTTGTCATGACTTTGAAGTACACAAAGAGATGATAAATGGCAAACGAATGTCGACATTATTTTCCGGTCCCCCGGTAAAAATAATTGGCGTTGAATGGGACACTCCTGATGTCTAAACAGTCCAAGCTCAGGAGAGGGAGGTGTTAGTTGAGAATAATTTCAATAGATGCCGCTACATTGGTGATGTCATAAACTTGACCAACTAACAACCGATTAAAATTAATCATACTACATGATTTATTCTTATAACATTCAATGAATAATCTCATATTATCTAATTAAAGCTATTCTAAATACAAATGATGCATAAAAATAATCAATTTGCTTGAATTCTGATATTTATGGATAAAATTATACCTTTATATAATATATTTATGGACAATTAACAATACACATTAAGTCATAAAACAATACAAAGTTTTCATGTCTTTATAAGTTAGGTGTCATATTTTTTTTTACAACATTTAATATTGTAGCATTTCATCATTAAGTGATCATGACTTCCAGGTAACATTTCATGCCTCTAGCTTGAAAAAGAGACTCAGGCACAGACATACATTTCAAAACAAGGGCTTCACAAGGGGTTAATAATTAAGAAACAAAGAGAAATTATACTGGCAGCCTATTCAATATCGATATAATACTTTAATAAACAGTGATATATGCATTGCAATAATTTAAACCTCAGTAGTTATAAAGATAAATGAAAATTTGTCATGAGTTCATTTTAAATTCTACTTACATGGGCTTTATCCAAATTTAATGTAACATTGTTAATTAAATTGTAAACTGAAAATATTGCAGAAATAATGTCATTCTCTTTATCACATAAGTTTTGGGTTTCTTCTAGTAACATATACATACACACTCAGAAATGAACATTGCAAAATCGAACTTATTATACATAAAATCTTTGAGAGTTTAAATCAATTAATTTATATCATTTGCTATTGAGGTTTTGCAGAAAAATAACTATTTTTTAACAATTTCATATTTAAAGAAAGGTACTTATATTTGTTTGGGTTACTACCAAGGATATTATGTGAAATAAGATACTCTTACAACCATTGACCACTAGCCAAACATTTGTTTCCTATCCAAATATCGGTTAACAATGGCTTTGCTATAAAATGTACTTATTTGACTTATAGCACTGTTAATCCCCAGAAAATAAATGTAGGCAAAAAAGGTATTTACACACCAAAAACAGCTGTTAATTTTTTTTTTTTTTTTTATATCAAGTTAGTGAATTAAATAAAAATAAAAACAAATATTTAAAAATCAGCCAATAAAACATGTTTCGGTAACTTCCCCTTATCCCTCAACTTCACGGTAAAACCGTTAACATATTGTGTGTATTTTAGAATGCATGTGAGAAATTCTGGATCTTACCATGAGGAAATGATGCTACCTCTTGTAGTTAATTTGCTAGTAATGATTATTGGATTAAAGTGAATGTTGTGCTAACCTTTTCACTAAGTAAAACATTAAGTTACCCTATACTCTGTCTGATATGAACAAATTATCAATGTAAATAGTGTAACCTAAGAAATTGTGAATAATGTTTATAATAAATAGTGAGCTACTGACTAGTACACAGGACGCTGCTAGGATCGCCAGCATAGGCTGACGGAGGGAAGCCAAAACCTGAATGGTTGCAATAAACCGTTCTCTCATTATCTGCAACTGGCTGTATGTACCCCTATGTCGTGAGCGGACTGTCAGTCAAGCTGACTTTCTAATTACTCCCTTTTCATTTAACCTCTGCACCTCTCTATTCCTAACCATCTTGATTTAGTCTGGTGATGTCAGCCTCCACACCTTTTCCAGTAAAGTTCCCTGGCGTCTGCCCCTCTAAAGTAGCATACCTTTGGACAGCAGGTTCTGGGGAACTATGACCTTCCTAGTGCCACTCTCTCAGTGGTTCCGTCTGCTCCTTTCTGGTTTACATTCGCCTACCCTTAGATTCCGAGTGTGAACTCATGGTCATTCCAATACCAGATAAATCTTTAATGAGAACTGTCAACAAACAGTTGTCAAGGTTATAGTCCGCTTAACTCTTTCTCCATCACTAGGGTTAGGTCTGTAAGATCTCCTCGTGACGGCCCGACATTGGACTTTGTAAAGCTAGAGCAACAAATATATTTACATGAAAGAACTGAAATTGAGGAACATTAAAAAATTGGTCTTGATACAAAATCGTTGAATTGTGGATTTTGCTGCCCTTTCCTTCTTTTTACAGGCATGGTTTGGTGCAGGCTCGTCTATCTGCCCGAAAAACTGCTGGGAAACTCAACTCCATATATATGATTAAGAGGGAAACAAATGTACACAGGTAGTTGGTCCTGCTCTATTCTCACTTGGAAATTGGACTTTGGTTCGTGAAAATAATAATTAAAGAGTTGTATTTAAGATTTTATACCCATACCTTTTGTTTATAAAAACAATAAATAATATTTTTTTCCAGAGTATTAAAACTCAAAAAGGGATCTTTACTTATGTATTTTTATATTTTTGGTAGTAAGCTCCAGTCTCAGTCTCCAATTGATATTTGTAATAACCAAACAGTTTCTACAATTAACATTTTACCTTTTCAGGCATCATCAGAACTACAATTCAGTACAAGATATATTTAAAAAAATGATTCGTTTAAAATTAACAATAATATAATACAAGAAATATAATGCAATGAGATTTAATTTAATAAATAAAAATATTGGAAAACCAATAAAAAGAGCATTTCAACAAACTTGTGAAAGATATTGCCTATTTTAATAAGTGTCGATATATTTTTGTGTGTACCTAATTGGCAACCTTACTGCAGACTTATAAGATAGTAAATCACCTAAGTACAAAGGAACTTTATTGGAACAGAAACTATTCAACTGCATGAATCTAATGTATATAAATGTACTTAAATTATTTAGATTGGAAATTCTCGAGTTAAGTAAATAAGTAAACAAACCATTACATTTATTTTTAATTTGTTTTATTGTAAAGTTGCGGTACATTCTGTATTTTGATCAACATATTGTACCCCTGCGAGAAAAGTTTGTTTGGTATCTGAATTCCAAGCTTTAGACCATCCTCTAACTGTTGTTTTTTGGAAGGTTCCAACGACAACTGCTAGAAATCAGTACTGTAATTGTCTGAAATAATTTTTGCATTTCAGCATCTAGAACATTGACTCTTTAGACACACAAGAAAAACAACACTTCTAGAGAAAGTGCACCTTGGCAAGTTGATTTCAGTTTAATACCAGGCTATCAAGTGTTATTTTTCTTGCAGAGAAAACGGGATTCTACCTTTTTGTGATGGAATATTTACACCTTAAGTCACTTTTTTTGTGCCAATTAATGGACTCTATTCAGAAGAAAATACACTTTAGTTTTAAACTACATTAGTAGAGTGGAGTTAGGTAACTTGTATACCTATTTATTAATTCATGTTTTTTTTTGTTATAAGCTGTTGTTACTAAATCCATGAAATCTATGGTTTTTCTATTAGGTTTGCAGCCTTTGTGATGAAAAAAAAACAATTAAAAGTGTTCTGAAAAATGCTTACCGCCTAATCATTTTTTCATCACAAAGGCTGCATACCTTATAGAACAAAAACTACTTTTCATAGATTTAGGTATGTATAGCTTTAGTTATAATTCAGTTTATCATTATTATTTTTTTATAATATTATTTTGTATTGTTGATAAAGATTACCTCACAATTTTCAGTAATTAGGAGAAGTTTGAGGCTTGGTAGATATTTATGTATTTATCATTAATTTCTCACCCCTCGTACTATAGCTTAGCTTTTTTAATTTCAGTAACTACCTCCACAATGTAGCTCTCTGGGGCTAGAAGATTGGTAGAAGCTGCTCCTGCTGGAGAGAAGGAGAAATGAAGACAGCTGTGAGGAAAATGATGAGAGAATAAAAAAGAAGATTGCTATTCAACAACCAGCAAGCTTTCAAATTTGCCAAGAGCAACATTTCTCGAAACCAACCTTATTAAGAAAATACTACAACAGCAATAATACGGAAGAAAACAGAGGTGACGAAAAGGAAAACCGAGTTCAACAGAAATGAAGAAAGAGAAAAGATACTACAAAAAAGGAGTAAAAGCAGGAGAATAGATCCTGATATCGATAGAGGTAAATGATAATATTATTATAGATGCCTCAATGATTAGATTGTTATACCAGGCGATGATGGAAAGTTTAAATGTCAACGAGAAAATGATTACTGAGGATTGGATCGCACCAGGATCAAGTAACGAGAGCTCTGGTGTTAGGGACTTGGATAAGGCCACAGATTTTGAGGCATCACATACTCGCTGCTCAACACCATCTGAGAGCAAAGATTCCTTCCTCTTCTTCATCTGATTCAGATGAAAGTAATATTCAACATATCAAACCTCAATCACTTTTTTGAAAAGCAACCGTTGAGCGCAATCAATAATAATACGTATGGATCCTACAGTGAACTATTTTATTCTGATCCATTTTTGGAAAACCAAGAGGACACCTCTGCTTGACATAATGAATCTCCCTTGAAACTACCTCAAGCTTATTCATCTTCAAGAAACAAAGCAGAAGTGACATTGTAGATGTGACAAAGAAGAAGTGGGGATCGCTAAACCCCAAAAGTGGATAAAAAACATTGCTAACTTCCAAAAAAATCATGGACAACCCTATATAAGTTCTTCCAAAACCAAAGTTGAGATGAGAGGATAGTTCAATGCGTGGTCCTTGCACAGACAATGCAAGCTTTAATGTTGAGAAAAATATAGTCATGACCAACGACAGAAAATATTTAACAAAATTGGGCTCTAGAGAATTTGGAAGCACAGAGATTGTTTTTAGCCAGCTAGGATCGAATTAAGAAGTAAGAATTACCCAAGACACTAGACACCAGATCGTTAAAGTCATGCTTTCAACCTCAGGTATATTGACAGAAACATATCAATATTACGTTTATGTAATTATAATAGTTAATATTTTTTTAAAGAATATATTGGGTACCAGTGACAGACCCAGGAGAACATTGATAACTAAAACAGAAGCAGATGGTTTTCTTGCTCCTGAATCGAGAGGAAAACATCAC
This sequence comes from Acanthosoma haemorrhoidale, assembly GCA_930367205.1. NCBI lineage: Eukaryota > Metazoa > Arthropoda > Insecta > Hemiptera > Acanthosomatidae > Acanthosoma > Acanthosoma haemorrhoidale. Next base: position 152,720,489 of record OV884012.1, read on the forward strand.
AAAACAGTTGATGCTGCTATTAAAGATTGTGTGAGGAGTCTTATAAATCAGATCTTTTAGATAAAAATTAATTTAGATTGCCTTTTTTGGCATGAAGGTGAAGGTAACAGAATAGCCTACAAATAGGTCCTTGTGTTTTTAAATATCTAGAAAAATTGGCCAGAGAGGAGGACAATCAAAATTTTGATAAGGTGTTTCTTTCTGATAACTGTTGTGGGAAGCAGAAAAACAAATTTCTTATGACAATGTACCTATACCCTGTACAACCATTAAAAATAAAGTCTATAACTCATCAATTTCTAATCAGGGGACATACCCAGCATGTGGGGGAAAATTGCCGCTCAGTAAAGAAAAGTCAAAAAGGTTGAGAAGTGGTCCACTCTAATCGAGGCACAAAAAATAAAAAAGGAAATCCTTACACCGTCCATGAACTTACTCATAACAGTTTTTACAACCTGAAGAAACTAGCTAAGATGAGAAACAATTTCGATAACACATCTGATGGTGGCACTTAAAAGTTTAGTGATATGAGAGTTGTCCAAGACCAATTATTTTTTTTGTATGCACCGATAATATTACTGTTGTGGGTGCATTCTCTTCAAAATTTCCCATATCTGATTGAGAAAAGAAAAAACTACATTAAAGACTTGATAGAGTGAAACCACATTCCCAAGTTATATTAAGACTATTACAAGTCAATTGTAGATTGAAACTACTCCATTGTGACAAGAAAGAAAATGTCACTTCAATTTTTAGATTAAGCTATTTTAATTGGAAATCATTTTCTTCTTTTACCAAAGTTTGTTTCATAATTTTTTAAGAAGAATTGTAATGAAAAAAAACATTGCACTGTTTGGCATTTATTCTATGTATTATTTTTAAAAAGTTAGTTATTTGTACATAAGTACTTGTTGAAGACTGAATTAATACTATAAGACTGAAAACAGCATATTGTAGCTTAAAAATTAGTAGTTTCTTTTTTTACTCGAATTGTTAGTTTTTCTTATTACAATTTTAAAAACGTTTTAAGAAAAACTTGGCAGAGCACCTTCTATGTTGCACCTTAGAGAATTATGTTTAAACTAAATAAAATACAATTCCTGTTTTTTGTTTTTGTAAAAATTGAACTTTTTTTTTTTAATGTTTCTAGCTTATTGTAAGGTTTGGCTCAACATTGAACATGATTTTGTAAGAGTAAAAAGTCAAACTCCAACAAGAGTATTCTTACAACAGCATTATATACCAAATTTTATTGATAATGTACAATAAACAATTTTTTTGCAAGCATGTCTTTTTTTAGTTCTGTTGGTTGCAAATAATGTAAAAAATAATAATAATTTTTTGCAAAGTGACAGTTTTCTCGATGTATTAAAATATACATTATCTTTCACAGGTTTGTTGTAGCCTCTTTATTGTTTTTCCAATCTACATTAAATCTCATTGCATTCTATTTCTGTTACTTTTAATCACAGACATTTTTTTATATATCTTATTCTATATTGTAGTCCTGATTATTAGGTGAAACGTTAGTTTTAGTTAGTAAAAAGATGTGGAGAGGCTGAAGCTTACTATCTAAAATGTAAAAGATGGTTACAAAGAAAAAGGTTGTTATTTGTATGGCCAAAAGGTTCACCTAATTAACTGACTGATATGATATCCAACCTCCTTTTGTCATTCCCCAGCATTATTGTGTCGGCTTCTGTCGGTATTCTGAAATAGTATTGCACCAAATATAAAGAATAAAATGTGACTATCGTGAGTATATATATATATATTCATGTTATGACTACTCACGTATCATTAATCAAATGAACAAATATAAAAGAATGTAGAATGTTTCAGTAGACAAGTTATAAAATAGATGCATCAATATCTTTTGTGGATGTCCAATCTCAGAATTTATTTGTTCCCTTAACTGTAGACATTAGAAAATGTACACTATATATTAAACTAATCAAAATATCAAAAAGGTTTATTTTTTGGTTGGTTGCATGTTGGGCCTCCAGTCTGGCTGAAATCCTTATTGTGTGGGTTAATAGCTGATGTACACAATACAATGCTGGGGAATGACAAAAGAAGGTTGGATATCATATCAGTCAGTTAATTAGGTGAACCTTTTGGCCATACAAAAAACAACCATCTTTCTTTGTAACCATCATGTTCTTTTATATGACTGCCTAGCATTTTGTTTATTTTTATTTATTTTTTTCCCGCCCCAATAACATGTTTAAAGTTACCTAGGGTATAATATTAACATAAGTATATATGGTCACCTTGCCTTTTGGCAAATATATTACATCACTATTTATCATGAAAATTGATATTTGATATATATTTTTGGTGTTATTGTTTTTACAAGTGTCAATATAAACTAATGGATCTATGACTTATTCTATTTACTGGTAATTTTATACAGTCACTACTATGAGAGGAAACAGAATGCACGGATGAAATGTTGATTTTTTGGCTTTGAAGACACTGATGAGGCTGCAGGAGATTTGCATTCATATTACAGTGTAAACTAAATGACATACACTTTCAGACGACTTTCGGTGTATTCAGGAGAAATGATTGGATGGAGATTTCTGCACGCAGCCAATGAGAGTACAATCAGGAAGGACATTATTCTGACCACTCAACAATGCCCAGTGAGCTCTTGTGGTGTCAGGATTGTGAACTAGCCCCTTCTCTCTATACTGACGCCGAATATTTATTGATAAAATATGGAAAGGTAGGCGGGTGCTTTATGGTCCGAGAACAGGGTAACTTCTATTTATTCGTGGTGAATTTGGCTGAACATATTGTCTTTTTCTTCTAATTTGCAGATAAGTCTTACAATATCATAAAGGAAGACAGGGCCCTAAAGGAGGACGATTTGTCACCTTATGTTTGTGCATTAATCTGATAACTGTTCACATTAAAAACAAAAATGCACAAGTTCAGTTTAAGAATTCATTTAATTTAGGGCCTCGAACAATGAAAAAGCTAGCTAATATGATATATGCTCTCGGTATCATTAAAACGACTGGATTAATTTTAATGATTGTGATTTGGCTTTGGAAAAACGCACCTATTATCTTGTTTTATGACTGGATTAATTTTAATGATTGTGATTTGGCTTTGGAAAAACGCACCTATTATCTTGTTTTATGAACTCCATTATTGGTATATAAAACACCATATATATATATATACCTATAATTATAGAAATATGGTAAAAAAAAAAAAAAAAAAAAAAAAAAAAAAAAAAAAAAAAAAGCGTAGATCAATTTTCTTTAAAAGGAGAAAATGGCGATAATCCTTGCTTTGACGCGGCCGGCGGCTGTACCCCCAGCTGCCCCCCTACGTCCTGACCAGCCTGCATAATTGACTGGAGATCAAAAATAGTTTTTTGGCCTGTTTTTTTTTCCCCACCTATCAAGTCCGCCGGGGCATGTGTGGACTGAGGGCTGAGTCATTGTCCGGCGTACAGCTGTTGTCCGAGCGACACCAAGTTTTAGTTTTTTTGACCATCTCCTCTGTTTGTCTCTCCGCCTTTGTCATCTTCATTATCATCTACCACCGGTCGGCTAACTAGGCCGTTTCTCTTCCCCTGTCCGTCAGCTTCACAGTTCGTTACCGCGCATAAACTTATCATAACATATCAGCGCGAACAATAAATGGACGCTATGGAGTACGTATTTCATTTACCACTTCTGGGGAGGGGGAGAGAAAGAGAGAGAGAGAGAGAGAGAGAGAGAGAGAGAGAGAGAGAGAGAGGGAGAGAGAGGGGGAGAGAGAGAGAGAGAGAGAGAGAGAGAGAGAGAGAGAGAGAGAGAGAGAGAGAGAGAGAGAGAGAGAGAGAGAGAGAGAGAGAGAGAGAGATGATTCTTTACACCACCTTAAATTAACTATTATTCATTATTTTTTAAAGGGTGGCTTTTATTTTACCATATTTGGGTTAACATATAAAACTTCCAAGATGAATAAAATCACATTATGTCTATGTTCTAATTTATAGGTTTTGTCTATAAATTGACCTATGACTATATTGTCAAAGGTAGCCCATTTTTCATCGCCTGTTACAATCCTGTTTAAAAAAAGGCTCGATTTTTACCCGACTTGTGGCGATTGATATGCGATCTTCTTTATTCCCTTTACTGAGATTGTGAGGTACCCATACTCCTAACTTGCTGACTTTCCCTAATTCTTCTAGGTGGCGGTTATTAGTTAATTGTGGTGTATTCAACCTTTCTGCTATACCTCTTGTTGATTGACTTGGATTTTGCTCCAATATTGCCTTTTAAAGGTTGTCGTCAAAATCGGAAGGGCGTCCCGGCCTCGGTTCGTCTTTTAAGGTCGTATCTCCAGAACGGAATTTTATAAACCAATTTCTAACTGCCCGATCAGTTATTAGCCCTTCACCATATACACTATATATTTTTTACAGCTGTCGCCCTAGCACTATTGCCTTGTTTAAATTCCCAAAGCATTACATGACGAATATGTACTTTTTGACTCTCCATTTCAGAGGTTAAAAAAAACAGTTTAACGTAACGTGTATCACACAAAACAGTTGACATAAGACTAACTGAAGCCTTGTCTACTTAGTGAAAACAAAAACTTGTCATGGTAACTCATAGCGGGCAGATACGAACAATAGATTTTACTTAGCTGCAAGTTACTTATGACTCGACCTGATAGATCCAATATCCACGCTTCTACCATTGTTCATGATAGTCCCTCCATCCATCCTTGGTCCCTTCTCCATATCCCACTTAACCATAGCCAAAACTTAAGTACATCTTGGTCACAGATATCCTCCTTCCATCAAATTTCTTACTTTGCTTACACTCTGTCTGTTACTTGTACCCCATCTTCTTTATCTGATTACTTTTTCCCTTGTCTTGTCTCCACACTGGGTAACTCTAATAACACCACGCACTAATGTTATGCGATAAGCAAATGGTAAATAATTCTTTTCCATCGCTAAAAATAAATTTTGAACTGTTCAATTGCCCAAGTTGCGGCATCTTCCCAGCGCGCTGTCTTAAAAAAAATATTTCCTCAAACGAGAAATAGTTCAAAATCGCTAATTTGACTCCGGTAACCAATCATTTAGTTACTGTTATTGATCCAACCTGTAATTATCTTATTAGTTTGTCAAATTTTGAAGGGCGCCTGTATAATTATCTTCACCAATTAAATCTAATTGTTGCACGACATGCGATCTTTCAAGACGGGAGAGCCCGTTGCGGTGTTTCTTAAAAGACTAATTAAGAGCGGGATGGATGTCTTTGAGAATTCCATTCCCCAATTCTGCTCACGCCGAAGTGTTGGATTTTCACAGCTACGAAATATTCTGATTAGTATTTTAACGAAATTTCTTCTGTGATTCTGAACTGCAAGTGTACAGTCCACTAAAGTCTCAAGAAATATTACATATTATTGATCAGAACGTCAATATCTTCAATACTCTGCTTGACAAGAAAATATTTATTTTTTAATGGCAAAATAATTTATTGATTATTTTTATGGCACTGCTTTTAATTGTAGTACCAGAAAATGTAACTACTATGCAACATTTCATACTTATAACAAGGGAATAACTAGCATAGTTGCTAACACAACTTCCAACGACTATTTGTAATCATAATTTAACAAATGTCTTTCTCACGTTCAGGTATAATTCACTTTCCACATTAGAAGGTATAAACCACTTTGTTTTCTACACATATCCTATAACAAACTAGCAGAACATGTTTACATTGCATCAACCCTATCAACTTTTACATATCAGCATGGACAATAAATGGACGCTATGGAGCATGTATTTCATTTACCGCTTCGGGGTTCAAATTTCCGGGAGTCCGGGAACAAGAAAAAGAGAGAGAGAGAGAGAGAGAGAGAGAGAGAGAGAGAGAGAGAGAGAGAGAGAGAGAGAGAGAGAGAGAGAGAGAGAGAGATTGAATTTCACCATTGATTGTCTTCTTATTAGCTTTTACAATAAATAGCTAATTTAAATTTAGGGAAAAAAACAAACAAAAATAAATCTATCAAAATAATTATAAGCTGTCCATTGGGTACTCGCATTTCACTTAACTCTACCTCATTTGGTTTGCATTCTTTTGTACATAGCTCACCTTACCGATGATGTTTAATACCTACTTTCTTTTCTTGTTAGCTTTGAAAAGGCGATCTCCCAACAATAAACTCCTATTTGTTTCTATATTCACTGCAAACTATGAATACGCATTATCCATATGCAAGTTTAATCACAGCGACAGGACGACCCTTGCAAACGTGCTAACGACCTAGTCCAACTTTACTAATTAGAGGATCGGGCCGTGTTAAGTGCACGACCAAAGGTGCAGTTAAAAGTTGTTTCGCCAACATCAGATAATGTTTCTACCAGTTACAGTTGCTGAAAAGTTTTACGTTGCTGTTGAACCTTCTGTTCAGTACTGTTGACAAGAACAATACATTTCAGTATTATTGTTAGAAATTGTGAGCAATAGTACGACTGCCTGAGAAAAAACAGGCAGGTGGCTGGAACAATGAATGTTTCATGAGCAGTCGGCTAGTTTGCAGATACTCACGAATGGTAATTATTACATTGCGCTAAGGACTTACAACACAACTTTTATTGCCCATAAAACCTTACTAGCGTCTCCACAATCGTCTGTATTTTCCAATATTTGTTTTTCATAATTAAACGGTAATATCGACAGTAACACCACAAAATTGGAATCTAATGTGATGTAGCAAACAATTAAGGTTTATTTGTTTTTTTTTGGTAGAAATCACCAAAACATGACGTATGCTATTAATCAAGACGTCGAAATCTTTAATTCGACACCTTCCTCCAGTACGACAGGAAAATAATTTTTTTTAAATTACTTCAGTAATTGATAAAAGACCCTTTTTTAATTAATTTTTATGGGGTTGTTTTATTTTTAGCATCACTGGGCCATAAGAGGGGTGTAGAGCTAAAGTTTCTAGATTACAGTTTGTTAATAACCTTCTGTAATTATACTTCATTAAAGTCTGAAGGTACTTTAAAATCTTTTAATGTGACATTAATTCTACTGAGTACAATATAAAAATGAATATACACATACAATACAGTAGTAACTAATTAATTTATAAACGCTTCATTATGTTTTATGGGGTCGGAAACATCTTGAGTGTGTTTGGACTTAACTTCTCTGTAAAGTTTCCTTGTTATTTAACTTTATGTTGTCACTTGTGTCTTTGTCCTGACGGTTTTGAGTCCTTTGTTCCATCTGTAGACATGAAATTTGATGCATAGATTACAGTTTATTACTACATGAAATATAATCAGGGTGCCTGTCATAATTTATCATTTGCTTGGTAAATGAATTAGTATTTCTCTCATATTATGTTCAGTAGGATATCACAATATCCGGCGAGTTCTTTAAGGATTATATGTTGGGACTCTGTAGTGGACTACAATTAAAAAAAGAAAATTAGAATCAATAAACAGTCTATCAAAGTACGAAAGAAAGAATCACCAAACTAGAGAGACTAAGTTTTGCAACCAGTAACGTATATATCAAGAATATAATAATACACTACAATATGAAAATAAGACACTACAACACAGTAATATTATATGGGATGGAAACCTCATGCCTCCCCAATCTAGAAAAACTACTAAGAATAGAACGGAGATTCCTAAGAAGGATGGCCCAAAAAAGACACAAGAAGGATACAGGCTAAGATCCAACCAGGAAATCTACAAAGACACAAAAGACCTAGAAACGGGCATAAGGATCAGGAGACTGAACTTCCACGGACATATGGCAAGAATGGCCCCGGAAAGACTAAACAAGGAAATATTCCAGAAAATCCGAGGATACAAACGCTCAAGGGAATACACCAAGCAGATGAAGGAAGAAACTGAAAGACTAGGAATAACGGAGCAGGATTGTCAGGACGGAGAAAGATATAGGAAAAGACTGAGGGAAATCAAGGTTCTTGTGGTAAAGAAAAAATCGAAAAAGGGAGTCGCGTGGACAGAAGAAAGAAAACAAAAGCAAGGAGAGATAATGAGGGAAAAATGGAAGGAAAAGCAAAAACAAGAAAAGAACCTAAAGTAATGATATTCGCGTGTTCTTTAAGGTATTTCCGTGACAAAAAAAAATATAGTAATATGAATATTTTATAGACGGGAATACACTTATACATTTTACTATGTCTATATGTCAAATTTTACTATTGAAAGGAACCAGAAATGACCAAACAAAGTTAATGAACAACCAAAATACATTAGAAGACAATACCAGTAAGTAATAAAAAAAAAAATTAAATATCACTAAATAACATACAGTTATAGTTACGAATAAGTAATGAAATAAGGTAGACATTTATGATAAACCACTAGAAGTTGTAGAAAAAAAAACACGAGTGTTGTATACTAATCATCTGAGTCAAGAAACAAGTCATGAGAACAAGTATATCAGAATCCTGATTAACAATTGCAGGTGCATTTTGAACCAATTCAATTGCGCTGTTGACAATTAAAGAGTATCTGCATCACCAACAGCCTGTGCATCATTTTAATCAGTTGATATTTGTTTTCAGTATTGACTCCCGCACCCATCAGATATTTTAATACTGCCTTTGGCATAGTACCCATCAAATAATTACTATGGCAACTGATATGAAATGCTTTTAGACGTCACATTTAACTGATATACAATTGACTTGTTTCATTTCACTGCAGGATGTAAGTAGACTCAGTGAATTTTAGAGTTGTCCGAACGCTCGAGAAGATTCTTTCTCATCGATGCTTTTGAATTCATCGTTTATAAGCTGAGTTGACTGTTCTTCTCGTTCCTAAGTTTTCGAAGAGTGGCATTAAGTTTGGGACAATTTCGTATTTGAAATAACTAGAAAGTCGTCGGCTGGGGTTTTTATCTCAGAAAGTATTTAAGAATTTGTCATACTCCATGGGTAAAATGAAGTAAGTCATAATCATTTTGACATTGTACAAACGGAGCTCCAGTGGATCCTTACTGTTCAGTGGTGTCAAGTTGTAATCTGAATTTAGAATTAAGGCTTCTTATGCGTGGATCTTTATCAACCTTATTATGATAAAATTACAATCTGCCTCATTGGGCAATAAGTAATTGTGATAAATGTTTTCATTCATACCATATTTACAATTTTCATTCACTCGCTCATTCATGCAGTATTTACAAACAGCCCAGAGACCTCCCAAATCCACTTGGTTGTCACCTCCCTCGCATGCGAAAGAGGAAGCGGAGTCTTAGAAAGTCCCACATGCTCCTCCGTCAGCCGCGTCACCGGATACTATCCACTGGAGGCCGACGAAGAGCTCGAGAGCCACATACGCTCAGGACATGATTGGGGAAACTAGCCATTGCCAGGACTCCCACTGTCATGAGGCCACTGTGGTTTCAGCCTCCTAGGAGTTTTTATAGGGATGTGTGGTGCAGGAATGACTGTGCTACGGGATTAGGGCATGGCATTATATGTAAATATAAGATATATTTTAATATATAATTTTTATATAAGCAAAAGTTCAGATCAGGTCGCTCCCAGGACATTTTTTCTTTGATTAGTTGTCTTAATAATTATTATCGACAAGTGAGATCCATAGCATAAGGAAATTGACGATATTAAGGATTGTATACTAAGTGAAGGTTTCTTAGTTTCGTTCAGTTTTGTGTGGTGTCTAGGCAGCAGGTATAGAAGTGGCCTACCTGCAACAGATACTAAACTAACGAAAAAATGGCAGAGGACCGACCCCTTAAGAACAGGTGGTTCATCTGGCCCTCCAACCCCCTTATTCGCCCAGACCTCTTCGCCCGAAGCCGAAAGCGGGCCAAATTAAGGAATACTTTTTTTTTTTTTAATTTCTAAACCCCTTTAATAATAACATATTTAGCAATTTACAATGCAATTACAAAGTTCAATTTAACAATTTCTCCTCGTACTGTGATGCGCTGATGCATTCGAAGGAGGTTGGGTCACATAACAATATCAGATTGACGTTAAAATTACAATGGAATGTATAAATACTAGATGATGGGGCTCACCTTCAGTTTACAAATGTGGAAAAAACCAACTAAAAACTAAACCTAAAACTAGAACCTAAGACTAAAGCTTTCCTGCCGCGACAGCGTCCTGCCATCGATGGGGGAACGGAGCGGGGGTTATCGTGTTAAACACCGGGTTTGTCAGGTATTGCAGGGAGTAGAAAAATTTGATATGTCTACGTTGGATGAATTCATCCTCCGTAGGCAGCTTAAAGATCTAGCGCAGCTCACTGTTGCTCCGCTACTCGAATTAAGTATTTCTGACCACTTTCATCAGTGTAGCGTTTTGGAATTGTTGGAGTCGCCGAGCTGTCGTATACGTCAGATAACGAAAAAGCGGTGCACCATACTCTTTCCCTTTTGGAAAGAGAAAATTACGCAGTCAGTCTTACCTGCGTTTACAGAGATATTGAGTCTCCCCAATCTCTCACTAATCTGGTTAAAGGAATAATGGTTCAATTCTGTGCCCATATGGCAAAGAGAACGAAATTGAATTACAACTATCTCCATTAGGAAAAAAACTTTCTACAATTTTCAGTATGGTATCAAATTGAAGATCTGAGAATGATAATAAGTATTGTGCATGGCGGCACAATTGTAATTAATGCTCAGTAGACGATTATTACAAAAACGTTGTTATACGTGTTAATAAAGGTGTTTTTGCAAACGCGAACGAAACCATTAATTTCGTATCATTCATGACTCTGACCAGCAACAATTCCAACATATCCAATAGTTCATCAATTTTATGACTTACAACACATAAAGATAAGAAAAAAGCATTGATTGTTCGCAATCAAAACTCATTCCGTGATTTACAAAAAAAAGATGATATTTTTGCATGCTAGTGCATGCTCAAAATTAATGTAGTCCTATGAAAAGTAATATAAATGCCATTAATATTTTCCGGGTATACTTAAGAAAATATTTTGGCGGTTGTAGTGGACTATAAATACAAAAGTAAAATAACATATATAATATATAATTTATATATATGTAAGCAGCTGTGACTGGGCTTACAAATCCCCATGTACCAACCAATGGAGCGTGTTAAAGCGACTACTTTTTTATGTTAGCGTTAATAAAAATTATTCAATAACACTTAGGGAATCGATAAAGAGCGAGTAGTTAATAAGATGATCATAAGAAATAGTTGATTTGTGTGATAATTAACAGAGAGGAATTCATAATTGAGGATGTTGCAATGTGCAAGTCGGTAATTTGCAGACAAGAGCGTCCGCCATTATCGGGAGGGGGGTATCTCTTTGTGCAAGATTGCAGAAAATGGCGGCGCTTGTGTCGTAATCGCTTCGCCAATCTCACACCACCATGGCCACCTCTCTGCCTGTTGTAATTTTTCATTTTTATGCTAATTATACAGGTAATAATACATTGTTTTATATTGCAGAAAGATAATATCAAAAGTATAACGACTAAACAGTGGCATGACTCTGTGTTCCTGTCACTTGGGCTAAACAGTCATTTATAGGTTAGTTTTTCCTCATTCGTATTTCATTTCTATTTAAATTATTAATGTATATGAAGTAATATATGAATATACTATCATCGTGTTTATTATTAATAATAAAATGAAGAGCCAAGTTTGATGAGTTACTCAATTAAGTGTTTCAATATAGTTGCGATTTTAATTATTTTTTTTTTAATATTACGATGTTGCACACCATGACTCCACCACATTTCCCGCATCGATGGCTACAGGCACTGCGGTAAACGTAGGTTTGCTTAGCTTACTACTTACAGCACCATCATATTCAAATTTCAACAATAATTGCATTATATAGATATTTTATAGTTAATATTATATATAATGTAGCACAACTAGAGAAGATTGTGAAGTACCAGAAGGAAAAGTAATCGTAGTAGTCCATTTAACACATGTTACATATTGAGCATTGGAGATCTATTATTAATTGGAAACCCTATTTAACTAGATTGGGTAATAATTTATTTTTTTAATAACAAATGATTGATGAATCTCTAGAGTGCTGGTTTAAAAAAAATAAAAATACTCTTTTTATGCAAGTTTTAATGATTTTGTGTAATTATAGCCCACCTAAGCCCCTTCATATATCAGTTGTTATTAATCAATCTATGATTATTTAGACTACTCGAAATTGAAGAAAGTTTTCACTAACGATTTTTGGAGATGGCTGAAATTCAAAATTTAAAATGAAGTCCAACATACAGAAAATATAGGAGCTAATGATTTTGTGTAATTATAGCCCACCTAAGCCCCTTCATATATCAGTTATTATTAATCAATCTATGATTATTTAGACTTCTCGAAATTGAAGAAAGTTTTCACTAACGGTTTTTGGAGATGGCTGAAATTCAAAATTTAAAATGAAGTCCAACATACAGAAAATATAGGAGCTAATGATTTTAAAATAATAAAAACACTTTAAAAGTTCAGTTCATGAATAAGGTCCTCTTGGTTTCACGGTGACTGTGAGCTGCTATAGCTTCCAGCTAGTTTCAACTACCGAAATTTCAATGACTACATTTTATTTTATTACATATTTCAAGTATGATCAATGGTAATTTTTATTGTTTTCAAAAGTGGCGTTTTCAAGTTTGACATCGTTATAGTTTTTCTTCTTTGATGTATTATCAAGTTTCAGAAATTTTAATAAAACATTTATTTTGATCAATTTTAAATAGGGGTTGAAAAGGGGTTTCCAGACGATGCGGGTCATTGCTACACCTAGAATAGTTTTAAGCTCTTGCCGTTTAACTAGAGCATGTGGAAGGCAGGGGAGGAGCCTTTAGCATTATTACATAATAGTTTATACAATAATAATAAAAAATGTAGCATGTAATCCATGTAGCACATCCACTACCACATTTAAACATATCACTTACATTAATATTTTTATATTTAAATTTGATGTCCCCTCTACTCCCATACCTTCTTGGCCACATTTGCAGGTGACACTGCAGCCCTGTCATCCCACTCAGACCCCGATATAGCATCCCATAACCTGCAAAAACACCTTGATGAGATCTTGCATTTGTGCAACCAATGGCAAATCAAAGTCAGTGAAGCAAAATGTTCCCACATTACCTTCACCCTCTACAGCAAGTCCTGTCCACTAGTTTCTTTTAATTCCATTCCTCTCCCTGTATCCGAGTTAGTACGGTACTTAGGCTTCCATCTTGACAAACGATTGACCTGGAACCCACATACGAGGCTAAAAACACAAGAACTAAACAGACGCTTTCAAGGACACCTCATCTCTCAATAGAAAATAAATTACTAATCTACAAAGTTATACTTAAGCCAATCTGGACATACGGAATAGAGCTATGGGGGACAGCAAAAAAGACCAACATCAAGCCTTTCAATCAAAAGTCCTGAGAACAATAGTAAATACCCCTTATTACGTCAGCAACAAAATCCTTCATAATGATCTTAATATACCTTACATTCTCGAACTCATCCATTCCAAGTTCATAAAATTCCATAGTAACCTATCCAACCACCCTAATCCCCTAGCACAGTCATTGCACTGCACCACTCATCCCTATAATCCTCCTCGGAGACTGAAACGGTACTGGCCTCGAGACCTGCTATAAATAAATATATATAAATTTACCGATTCCATCTACAATGATCGTGAGCTGCTGAATGAGGAATACTGTGTAGAGCGTTCATGAAATTTTTTCATAATTTTGCAATAAAGATATATGAATTTGAAATGGGCCTAAAAATCAGTACAGGAAGTTCATTGCACTGAGTTTATAAATGAGTTTTTGGGCTTAACTGAACTTTTGTTACCGGCCTTGTTTAACACCTACTTCATTTTTTTGTTATCAGGATCAAATTTTCTGTGCAGATCTTATGAATGTCGGTATGAGTATGAACTGTACCCTGTTGAGAGAGTGGAATTGTATATAAGGTATGATTGAGCTCTGAACATACAATTATTAATACTGTATAAGCAAATTGTAACTTTTTTAGTTACTATAAAGTCGGATACGCTTACTCGTCAGTGTATCTGCTAGCTAGAACAGGATATTGGCAAAAACTAGGACGGACAGACAGACAGGCGATGGTGAAAACATAATCGTTACTAATTTAAAAAGAAAAAAAATCAAATAGATGTAAAATCGATAAGTTTCCAACAGCGTCTAATGAGTTGAAGATTCACAGCTGAAATAATTAAATTCATTAGCTTAAATACCTGTTCACTTGTACGTCTATTGCTCCCCCCCCCCGTGAATAAATGGAGAAGTAATGGCAGGGATTCGAATACTTTTATACGTATGGGCGATACACGGATAAATCAGTTGGGAATATAAAATTAGTTAGACAGCTGTTGCATAATTCAATGTTCCGATTGGGAGGATCCAATATATAAGAGCTCTTTAGTCATGTAACAGTGGATTGTGTAACAGATGTTTTTGTATTATGTATTTCCGCTTAGTTCTGTTCTTATCCGAAACAATAGCAGCCAAAACGAATATACAAGGATCAGTTGCCTAAATAATTTTCTCTCCGCTAGCTCAATGATTTGACTCATGTTTGTTTTACCATAATTAATAAAATAAATTTCATTAAAGGTATATTATAATCTATGTTACTATTATGCAGTGGTACATAGCTGCTGAGGGTGTATTTATTTTCATTTGTTTAACGTATAAATTTAGATATATACAGTAGAATCCCGATAATTCGCATTGTCAAGGGACTGACAGTTTGGTACGAATTATAGGGAATACAAATTATCGGGAGTTTTCAATAAGCAATAATACAAAATTAAAAAATATATTAATGCAAACATGTATGTATTAAGAAGTATGTACAATGTAGTAAGGATAAAAACTATGCAATAAACACTGCTTAATACTAAACTAAACAATAAACAATAAATGCAATAATATATACATACTTATGCTCTAGATTAAATAAACACCAATCATTTGTACGAAAAAAATCCGTTTTTTTTTTTTTTTACGTAATCCTAGCAGACGGGTATTGTCAATTCCTTTGTATATTTCCTCCAACTGGTACATTTGAATTCCTTGCTTGCGCGAACCACTTTTTTAAGTTCTCTACAAATTGTGGGTAATCACCAGTCTTGAAGCGTTTTACTTTGCCGCTTGATGTCTGGGAAGTGGAGGAAACGGGAACGAGGGACGTTAAAACACTAGGATACGTCAATTTGCTTAAAGCCACTGGCCACGGCCTTTATGATTTGTTGTTTTTCTTTAAAAGAGAGGCTAACTTTTTTTGGAGGCATGGTTACGTGTCACAACGATAATTAAAACAAGACTGAACTGCAGAAACTTAGTACAATTCCTAAAACTTTCCCTCTCCTTATTTACTTTCAGTAAAAAGAGTACGAATTACATAAGGGATTTCATAGAAAGCATTTATCTCGCACTCATTCTGCTCTCTGGGCTCTCACTGCCCTTCTTGAAGCAGTACGAATTAATGAGGTTTTTAAGCTGGAAATACGTATTATAATACGTTTTTAGTGACCTCGAGCATAAAAATAATTCGAATTACCGAGGGGACTGAAATGCATTGTTTTTATACCACTAACCGGGATTTTCTCTGGGGACCGGCAAATTTGTACGAATTAGCCGGAACTACGAATAATCGGGATTCCACAGTATATGTAGTAACATATTTATAAGTGAATAAACCAATTGTGAATTATTTTGTCTGTAAGTATTTTTGTAGATTTATTTTTCTATTTTCTTCATATTGTTTTTGTTTACACTTATATTTTCAATCCTTGAAGCATATGTGTCTTTTATTTGTATATATTATAATTTTTTTTATTTCGTCATTTCTTAAATTCATTTTTTTTGTTATATATTTTCTTTCTGTCCAAATTGTAAATATTGGCGGGGGCTGCTACTATCCAAGATTACAATTTTCGCTTCCAATGTTAGTTTTTCGGGCATAGAGGCTATTGCACAGGAAGTCGAAAGTAGTGCACGAACCAGACAGGTCTGTAATTGCATTTTTTTTTTTTCCTAACGAGTAACCCAGTGACCTTTTTTGGGGTTGGTCGAGGCTCAGAATAAGGCCTAGGTCACAACTTTAGTATTGTACAAAGTTGTGGTAAAATAAACAAAATATAATAAGTGTCATTCCACAACATTTCAACCAATAATAAAGTAAAAAAATGCTATCGTGAAATATGGGCATTGTACAAGTACATATATATACATTTTTTTAAATTGAAAATTAAGTTTTGGAAAAAATAACTTTTTGTAAATTTTAAGATTGTTTTGGTAAAGTCAAATTAAAGCCCTCGAAATTCTGGAAATAATGACACTATTTTCAGTTTTTTTGGGCGAATAGTTTTGGAGTTATAAGCTCTTGAATATTTTGAAATGTGTCAAAAAAAAATAGTTTTTTTTTTATTTTTGACTCAAAAACTAAAAATGGGAAAATCTGTTGCAAAAAAAAAATCATTGATTTCTAGCACTACAAGTTCCAGACCATTGGTTGAAATTTGACAAGTAATGATCAATAAATGGACCTTTCTAATAAAAAATGTTTTATTGACGATATATTAAGACTGTTAAGACCGGTTTAAAGAAAAAAAATCATTGCACAGACAGAGTCAAAAAGAGGCAAATTGATTTTTGATCTAAGAATTCGCTGTGCAAAATTTGAAAAGTTTCAGTTGAGTTTGATGGAGGACTTGGGAGTTTTAAGGGGGCCAGACTCCATCTCAATATGCATGCTCCTTAATTGTTTCTCGTTAAATATACATACATTTTTAAATATTTTAGTGCGGATTAAAAAGTTTTTTCAACTTTTTAAGTGATGTAAACATAAGCTTATTCAAAATTTCATAAAGCCTTTCATAAAGGCAGGCAGGTCCTTACACTGTACTTGTCTGAAAGTCATGCCTTAGAGCTAAGTAAAAAAAAAAAATTTAGTCTGTGTATACGGTTAATATCTGTGTATATTATTATTATTATTATATTATATTATTATTATTATTATGTATATAATATCTGTGTATATGACCAAAAGCAGAAGTTAAATCTGTTTTTAATTAGGATGATTAATTAGGTCAGAGGATTTTTGATTGAAGAGAACAGAATGGCATTTTCCAATGTAGAATGGTTCTGCTGAAACAAAATACTGAATTGACTTCTTAATATCCAACTGTTGGGTCTAAATCGAAATATCGATTAATCGATTCTTTTCCGACATCTAGGAAATAAAATATCACTTTTTTTTTTTTTCATAGCCCCTTTAAATTTACAGATAATTATATACAATTATAAATTTTCAGGCGAATCTATTTACAAATTATTTTTGTATTTCTAGTAGCATCCCTACATTATATACAGGTTTTGTTATTTTATAAAAATTATATAATGAATAAACAAGTATAATCATATACATTATACGTGACTGGACTGAACTGACTAATAAAGGTGATGGGGCTCACCTTTTTAATCAATCTTAAAACTAACTTACATACTAATTCTTAACCTAATTTTTCCCCGACAGTCTGTTGCCATCGATGCGGGAGGGGTGGTGGGGTCATAGTGCTAAACACTGGGTTTTTCAGGTGCTGCAACGAGTCAAAAATCTTTATGTGTCTCCGGCGGATGAAAACACATTACATCACTTGTGTACCTGTGATTGATTATAAATGTGGACTAAGTCTGGAAACTAAAATAAAAAGTGTGCTTATCAGTTATTTCCCACTGTCGCTTCGTAATTCAATTTCACTTTGACAGGTGACTTAAGTTACATGCGATCTTGTGAATTTGCTTGTGGAAAATTATTTGACTATTATGTTATAATTCTGATGTAATTTGCAGATATTTTTGACCACGATAATACTCCTAAGAAATGGAAAGGAATGGGAAAATGACAAATCTCAGATGAAACAAATGCGTTGTTGACTTAAAATGTGCTATGTGAACCTACAATCCTTTACGTAGCCAGCAATAGGCAATGACAACACTAATAAAAAGGTTCAACAAATAAACCTAGTCATGAAAAAATCAGTTTCAACAAAGCTTTTTTATTAAATTAAATTTTTAAACCCCTGTATTAATAAACTTTTTAAAAATTTACAATGCAATTACAAAGTTCAATTTAACAATTTCTCCTCTTACTGCACTGCACTGATGCATTCGAAGGAGGTTGGGTTACATAACAATATCAGGTTGACGTTAAAATTACAATACAATGCATAAATACTAGGTGATGGGGCTCACCTTCAGTTTACAAATGTGGGAAAAACAAACTAAAAATTCAACAAAGCTAAAATTTGACCCCTTTTAGATGAAGGCTATGACGTCATATGCTTGGCTCTGAGAAATATTTATGCCATACGCCATAATGCAGGGGATGTGTGCCTAGACAAAAAATAGCGAACTGAAGTAATCGATAGTTCTTCTTCCGGTCGGATATCGATTATACAACGTCTCGTCCCAAACGAAGAAGAGCAAGTCCTTAACGATATAAATAACTAATATTGGCCTGTTGTAGGGTCGATTCAATGCCAATACTTTTCATTCAATACTAGTATATACTCTTATTGGCAACAACAACAACTTTATATGATCTGCCTCATTGGGTAATAAGTAATTGTGATAAATGATCTCATTCATACCATATTTACAATTCACCATTCACTCGCTCATTCATACAGTTTTTACAAACAGCCCAGATACCTCCCAAGTCCACATGGTTGTCACCTCCCTCACGTGCGAAAAAGGAAGCGGAGTCTTTGGAAGTCCCACACGCTCCTTGGTAAGCAGCCTCACTGGTTAAGAGCCAGCGGGGGCTGACCAACAGCGCGAGAGCCACTGACGCTCAGGACATGATTGGAGAAACTGGAGTATAAACTTTTAACGCACAGGAAGTACCAAGATGATATTAGCCGGCCGAAGTCTCCTAGGCAGAGTTTCCCGTCAATTGGTCACATTGACTACTGGTAGGTACAAAAAGTTGAAAATCGAATGCTGCCGTATGCATGAGATCACGCTGCACAGTAGTTGGAAAAAATACAAAAACGCCAAAAACTTTTAATTTAAGTAAGTTTTAGTACAAAATATTTTTGGCGTATTCATGAAGATTCTAATTTGTGTTTTGTTTTTGGTTGGTAACGTAAGGTATTTATGAATGGATCTGACGAAACCATGAGTTAATTGAAAACATCTTCATTTGTCTACGTTCTGCTGTTTTTCCGGCAATGTTCTCGTCGATAAGATCGATAATGTTTGTTCTTGCTTCTTGGGCCTCCTCTGTCGGTCAGCATTCCTATGGGTAACATGGGCCATTGTGCCCGTCCGTAACAAGCATAAACAATAGACTAATGGAAAGGATTAAATAATATTAGGTATTAATTACAGCTTCTATTTATGTGTGGGTACGAATTTGACCTTTGTTTGAACAGGTTACTTGACTGAATTGTGCAGATAATTACAAAAACCACAGGTTCCCGCAGCTGGTCCTTGCATTAATCGTCAACAAAGGGTTTAAAGAACATTTTGATTTCAGTAGCACCTTGGCCCAAAGTACTTATCCTATGAATGTCATCAAAATAGGCTTTTTATTTATAAACTAATAATAATCCTGAAAATCTTCCTACACTTTTGAAGTATATTAGTTAATTATCCCTCACAACAAAAGCTTAGTCCATTTCCAGTTTTTGAACGCCTTCGATGCTCGTCAAAAATCTGTCACGGCGACTCAATCCATAAGAGGCACTGTTTCAATTTACAATTAAATTTTAGATTACATCTTTAATACAAATTACAATTGTTCTATGTACGACTAACGCATTTAATTGCAATCCTAAACTGACACTAGGCTGTTATGTTCTACCACTACTGACGTAAGCTTGTCTGACTTGGGCTGCTGATTCAAATACACAACAGACAACATACAACAAATTATATTCAGAAAGATAAGATGCCATGAATAAAACCAGCGCAACAAAAACATAATGACAGAATGTGAGGGGACTGCCCCGGGATTTGAACCCCACCAATTTTGATTTCCGTTCAGATTCTATTAGGAAATAGGGTATAATAATCCCATGACCCAGCCGATATCCCTTCACCATACCCCACTTAATAATGGAATTAACCACTTTTCTTGCCATTCATTCGGCCATCTTCTCTTTCCACCATATTTCTCACTCGCTTACTAACTACGACTATTAGTTCACCAATTTCTTCATCTGACAACTTCCTTCCTTCCTGCCCCTCCCATTACCACTATGCCAAATCAGCTGTCAGATGTTGTGCCAAAGAATATGACTATACACTATGACCCCACCACCTCTCCCGCATCGATGGCAACAGGTGAGCCCCATTACCTTTATTAGAGTCAGTTCAGTCCAGTCGAGTATAATGTGTATCATTATACTTGTTTATTCCATTATATAATTTTTATAAAATAACACAGGTACTCCTAGTAAAAGGATTCGCTCACCCCAAATAAATTCTCTTTATTTTCCCTTATCTATAATCTTAAAAATTTGAGAGCTAAGGGGAAAAAAAATAAAACAACAAAACCTGTATATAATGTAGTGACGCTACAGGAAACACAAAATTGTTAATAGATTCGCCTGAGGTATATAATTATCTGTAAATTTAAAGGGGCTATGAAGGGAAAAAACAACAACGTTAGATCAAGATAGCTGTAGCTTTGGAATTCAATTTAACTTTGTCAAGTGTTTACTTGCGATCTTGTGACTTTGCTTGTGGAAAAATCAAACAATTATTTTACTATCATGTTACAATATTTATTTTAAGTCGTTTATGTGAATATATTAAATTTTCTGATGTAATTTGCAGATATTATTGACCACGATAATACTTCTAAGAAATGGAAAGGAATGGGAAAATGACAAATCTCAGATGAAACAAATGCGTTGTTGACCTAAAATGTGCTATGTGCAGATTTAGAAAATATTATAATCCTTTACGTAGACAGTAATGTGCAATGACAACACAAGTCAAAAGGTACAACAAATAAACCTAGTCATCCACAAGGTAGATATCTAAATTTATATCATTTATAAATATAAATATATATGATAATAAAGCAAACACATGAAAAATAAGATAGTGGAATTTATGAAAAAATTGAGCTGATTCTTATCTTATTTTAGAAAATGATTTCCACATTACTTTTCCTTCCATTTTTTTACTCTAAAAAATCCCAAATGAAAACCAATTTATAGACGGTACAAAAATTGCAATTATGAAATTGAAAATTATACTCCAACATAGTAAAACCTCTATTATTAAAAGAGTCAGTAATAAAATTATAAATGTCTAACAGATTCTTGATTATTGCAAATGTCCTGTTGTATTTTTACTCTTTAGGTTCTGTGTAAGCAGAAAGTTTCTTCAGACATCAGCATTTCTGTTTATGGTGCAAATAATTTTTTTCAGAAATATATTATAATACATCATACAATTATTCTTTTTATTTAAATGAAATGAAAACCGTATGGCCTGGACCATTTTTACAATGAGCAGCAGACATGGTGTTTACTGTAGCATGTATTTCTTATGGATGATCGCTACGCTATCTTTAGCCTGACCATTATGGAGTCCTCCGGGAGCGGTGGCCATGCTAATCTTTAAAGAGGGCTTGGGGTGCACTTCCAGCTGCTGGACCAGGTGTTTGGCTGTGCAGCTGCACATCTTGCTGCTTCTGCACCAGCGGGTCTCGCTGCCTTCGATTTGGTCGACTTATATTCTCTGTTTAAATTTTCAAAGGTATATTTTCAAAAAAGTTCAAAGTCTTCTCTCAAAAATAAAAAACAGTTTGTTTATCGAGTGTAAGTATTCAACAGTGTCAGTTTGTGTCAAAGGTCGGCGGTCAAATTTTAAGTGAGGGCGGACATTGACCACGTCGAAGGGTATGCTAACACATTTAAGTCAAATATAAAAAAAAAAAACTTACTACGAATTATAATTTTTTGACAATTACAAATTTATTGATTCTATAAGCACTAACTGCGAACGAAAGAATGAATCATCTTCGTACAGGATAAAGAATGGATGGATGGTCTGGTCAGTGTATGGCTACGTAATCTGCAGATTGTAGATTGCAGACTGACAGAACAAAAGAGGCGGCTGGTCAGTGACTGACGGGTCTCGGACCCTCCGTGTACCCGCTGGCCAATGGCAGCTGACCTGCAAATGTCCGAAAACAGCCAATAATGGACAAGAATAGAAATCGATGGTGGTCATGAGAAGGACGCTGCAGTCTGTCACCTAGAAGCGAGCGGTATGGAGTTGGAAACTTTGGTCGTCAACGGTGGTAAGCCCATAGTTACTTTACTTAATGCATTTTTGTACTTTTGATTTTGTCTATGTTGCATCCTTCATTATGATTTAGTTCGCCTCATATTTAAACTGGGAATCGAGTCCTTAGACTAAATCCATCCGTTATGCTGTGTGTTCATAGTCGTATGTATACAAGTACAGTGGAATCCCGACTATTCGTATTTCCCGCTAATTCGTACAAATTTGCCGGTCTCCAGAAAAAATCCCGGCAAGTGGTATAAAAACAATGCATTTCAGTCCCCTCGGTAATTCGTGATATTTTTATGCTCGAGACCACTTAAAAGGTCTTATAATACGTATTTCCAGCTTACAAAACTCGTTAATTCGTACTGTTTCAAGAAAGGGAATGAGGGCAGTGAGAGACCAGAGAGCAAAATGGGTGCGAGATAAATGTTTTCTATGAAATCCCATATGTGATTCGTACTCTTTTTACTGAAAAGAAATAAGGAGGGGAACGAGGGATAGTTTTAGGAATTGTACTAAGCTTTCCTTTCGTTTTTACAGTTCAGTCTCGTTTTCGTTATCGTTGTGACACGTTACCATGCCTCCGAAAAAAGTTAGTCTCTCTATTAAAGAGAAACAACAAATCATAAAGGCCGTGGCCAGTGACTTTAAGCAAATTGACGTATCCTAGCGTTTTAACGTCCCTCGTTCCACGATCACATCAATCCTGAAGAACAAGGTAAAAATCACTTCCCAGACATCAAGCAGCAAAGTAAAACGCTTCAAGACTGGTGATTACTCACAACCTGAAGCGAACTTAAAAAAGTGGTTCGCGCAAGCAAGGAATTCAAATGTACCAGTTGGAAGAAATATACAAAGAAATTTACAATACCCGTCTGCAAGGATTGCGTCAAAACAAAATTATGGGTTTTTTTCGTACAAATGATTGGTGTTCATTTAATCTAGAACATAAGTATGTACATATTTTTTATTACGTATATTTTTTATTGTTTAGTTTAGTTTAAGCAGTGTTTATTGCATAGTTTTTATCCTTACTACATTATACCTACTTCTTTATACATACATGTTTACATTGATACGTTTTTTAATTTTGTACTCCCGATAATTCGTACCAAACTGTCAGTCCCTTGACAAAACGAATTATCGGGATTCTATTGCAGAAGAATTTGTTGGGAGGTTGGCTTAGGTTGATGATGAGAGGAAAATCGGGTGCTGTTAGCAAGAAAAGAGTGTAGGCGTTAAGCATGGTTGGTAATGATTAGAAAACTACAGTGAATACAAACAAAATAAGCATATACATACTATGCCCATTAAAAAGCTTGATGAAAACCTAACAACACTCTCGCAATGAACTGTTCTGTTCATTATTGTACAATGACGATACGATCCTAATGGATGATCACCACCAGCTCAAAGAGTGTCAAAATATCTTTAAGATCAAAATAACAAATATGCTGTGAAGAAATGTCACTAAGCCATGTAACCAAATGTTTTCTATTACCTTGCCAAGCAATCTTGTTGCAGTAGTATCGATCTCAGCGTTCCTTGCCCTGTCACAAAGTGTCCGTAGTATTTGTATGTTACATTTAGAAAAAAAGTTATTAGTTATGTCAGATCTAAACATGTAGCAGTCCGGTATGTGGGTTAACCCACTATTACACAGTTGTCTAACAGATCGCTACGGTTTTATCAACTGTCGTAACGGTGTTCCTTAACCCTGTCTAGTCTGAGATATAAAATGTATTGGAAATGTCTTTATTAATTTTTGCCTTTTTAAAACATCTGGTTTCATGTGAGCTCTCATAGTCCGTACTTGGTTATTTTTCTACTCTTGCAACGTTTAAACCAGTCACCAATCTGATTATTAACAATCTGTTTATCTGATAATTCCGATGATAGCCGTGATAAACAGCCTCTTATTTTGGAAGAGATGTATTAATTTGAATTGCGGGTGCAGAATAAATTGCTTTTATAGAGGAGTCTGCCTAGATTCAGTTTGGGTTTCATCTTTAATACAGGAAGGACATAATCGATAAGCTTCATTTTAAGGCAAGTTAGTTGAAAATAAATGATTGCTCACTGGTCAAGTTTAAAGGGGCGTGACTCGATATATCTAAACAAGCAGATTACAATCTGTTATTTGGAAGACAAGATATACGTAGGAGACATTCGTGGATATGACCTACAGCGTGGAGTCAGCCGTGAGTGGACAACAGATACCCCCTGGGACAATGGAGGAGTCTGTGCTGGTCTGCATACTTAACACCCTTCCTCGTATTCCGTGTCTTCTAGCTGTAGGTGTAACATGGCCGATAAACATTTCGCTAGTCAAATATTCATGATGTGGTCATCTCAATGTTTAATTGCTCATGTATTCCCACAACTAACAATGAAACAAATAAAAGTTATCAATCATTACCGGTCAAAAAAAAAGTATATGGGGGGGAGTATCGAATCGAACCCGGGTGCCCCCCAAGCACAGTCGGGTGCTCTACCAACAGAGCTAACCTGTACGACTGAGGATTTTTCCAATATGAAATGTCTTTGGTCTAACTCTCGCTGATAAACCCAGAGCCTAGACCCTTCAATTATAATTAGACATACCAGTGTTACAGTAATCTTTGAAACAAGAAAATATATTTTAATATATCTTTTTAGTATTGCCAATCTTCGTTGAGGTATATTTATCAATATTATTAATAATTATTAACCAAAGAATAAATATTATAGCAAGATCAGAACTCGAATATTGGATCTGCCCTATTCCAAAAAATGTCTTCTTTATCAATTTCTTGTCTTTTCTCAATAAAATTAGTTTTAAGAGCTGCCACATAATCAACAATAGTCTGAATGCAATACTTCGAACCAAGCAAGAACATTTTCTGTGCGAATAGGAGCCGTCTTAACCACCAGAAGAGATTTCGTGGTCGGAGTTCCCCAAGGGTCGGTGCTGGGACCCCTACTCTTCAACATATACACCGCGCACATAGTAGGAGCTTCATACTCCAATTGTGAGGTAGCGGCGTATGCGGACGATATAGGGGTCTACAGCACCAGCCTCGACCCAGCGAAAGCTCTAAAGCGTATGTGGGCAACAGCCGGCCCGCGGGCCGGATCCGGCCCGCTGTAAGATTTGATCCGGCCCGCGAGACATTTTGAAAAACCCAATTTAAAAAAAAAAAATACACTACTTACTCATACTCATGGAATCAAGTGAGCGAGCAAGCCGAGTGGCGGTGATCATCAAAGAGTGAGGCGGCAAACATCAAAGTTCAAAGCCATTGATGTTTGCCGCCACACTGGCGGCGCAACAAAGGATTATTGCTTCGCAATTGTATTGTTCTACACTAGACGATTCTAGATCATTCCTTCATTTTGCCTATATAAGCGGGTGGATGGCCGGAACTTAGTTCAGTCCTATTCGAGCTACCGTGGTGATAAGTTTGCTTTGTGACTTTGTGTGCATCTTGAGTGCTTACTAATTATACCTATTTTCTTATTAAGTTTATCGAACGATAAGTAAATGAAAATGATGTCTGGTGGAAGGAAACGAAAAGTAGATGCAGAGGGTCGCCAGTTTCAAGAAAAATGGACTGAAGAATTCTTCTTTATCTTGCACAATGGTAAGCCTATTTGTTTGATGTGTAATGAATCCATTTCGGTGATGAAAGAATTCAATATAAAGAGGCATTACTCAACTAAGCATCCTACGCTGCTCTCACTGACAGGACAAATAAGAAAAGACAAAATCCAGAAACTTACCGCAAATTTGGAAAAACAGCAGCAAATATTTCATAGACAAAGAACACAACTTGATAATGTTGTGAAAGCTAGTTTTATAGTTAGTTCAAAATTGGCAAAGTCATTGAAACCATTTGCCGAAGGAGAATTTATCAAGGAGTGTATGTCAGAAGTTTGCAGTGTTTTGTGTCCTGAAAAGAAAAATGAATTTGAAAAAATTAGTTTGTCAAGACGAACCGTTGTACGACGTATAGAAATGATGGCTAATGATATAAAAACAACATTGACTGGCCGTATGACTGGTATTGAATCATTTTCCATAGCATTAGACGAGAGCACCGATTTGTCTGACATAGCTCAACTGGCTATATTTATTCGAGGTGTTGATAAAGAATTCACTATTACTGAGGAATTGCTTGCTTTACAGCCGCTAAAAGGAACCACTACAGGAGAGGACATTTTTAATGAAGTTCAAAAGGTATTCACAAGTTTTGGCTTGCCATGGTCGAAATTAGTTGGAGTATGCACAGATGGTGCACCTTCTATGGTCGGCTTACGTAAAGGTTTCATCGGAATTTTGAATGAAAAAGCAACTGAATTAAATGTGCAAAAAGATGGTTTGATAGTCCTTCATTGCATTATCCACCAACAGAACTTGTGTTCTAAGTCCATTCGACTCCAGAATGTTATGAATGTGGTAGTAAAAACCATCAATTTTATTCGATCCCGAGGGCTTAACCATCGTCAGTTCAAGGCGTTTTTGGATGAAATATCAGCCGAGTATGACGACGTAACATATTATTGTGAAGTCAGATGGCTAAGCAAAGGGAAAATGCTGAAACGGTTTTACGAGCTTAGAAATGAGATAGCAGAATTTATGCAAATAAAAGATAAACCACTATCTGAATTGAGTGACGCAAAATGGATATGTGACTTAGCATTTCTTGTCGACCTTACAGGCCATTTGAATGATTTAAATTTGAAACTTCAAAAACAAGGACAGTTAGTAAATGATTTGTACAGCCATTTGAAAGCGTTTCAGAACAAAATCCGCTTGTGGGAGGCACATATGCTGTCTGGTAACAGTTACCATTTCACCACGCTCTCTGCGTATGAAAATATTGCTTACGCTCAATATGCTGAAGAACTCAAGTTACTGTCGGAGCAATTTTCGATCAGATTTAGCGATTTCAAACACATGGAAGACTGTTTCAATTTATTTGCTACTCCAACAAAAAGTAATGTACAAAATGCTCCAATACACTTGCAAATGGAGTTGATCGAGATTCAAGAAAACTCACTCCTAAAATCTAAATTTGAAGACGTGGAGTTGTGCGATTTCTACAAAAAATACCTCGAAGAAGACCATTTTCCGCAGCTTAGAAAATTTGCAAGAAGATTGATTTGTGCGTTTGGCAGTACTTATAAATGCGAACAGTTCTTTTCATTGATGAAAGTTAATAAATCAAAACATCGTACAAGGCTGACTGACGATAATTTGGAAAATTCTTTACGTCTTTGTACCAGTGGAATTAATCCAAACATCGATGAATTAGTTTCCCAAATTCAAGCTCAAGTGTCTCATTGATTTCGGTGTCGCTATTTAACTTTCGTAGTTTGTAACAATTCTAAATTTAACGATTTAATTTAATGCTGTAGGTACCTATTTTTTCATTTCATTTTGTTATTTTAATAAATTGTGTTGTAATAACATTGTCGTATTATTTCATGGCTGACTGATATCTATCGCTAAAAATTATGAACACTACTTTAAAATGCACTACTTTTAAACGCGGCCCGCGAACGTATTTGCACACTAAAGTTTGGCCCATAACATGTCAAAGGTTGCCCATACCTGCTCTAAAGGCTGCAGAGAGCGCTGGCCAATTAATCGCCGACAGGCTGCGAGCTGTCCACATTCAAGTGAACCCAGCCAAGACTCATCTTCTCTTTCCAGCATGGGAAAAAGAAGCATCCACCCAGCTTTACCATAGACGGGACTCAATGTAAATTAGCCAACAGCATCTGCTACCTGGGCATCAACCTAGGCAGGCACATGACGTTCGGCACACACTTGCAAAAGAAATTAAAACGAGTCCGCAGAACTTACTACTCTCTCCAGTATCTCATCACCAGCCAGGCCATATCCCTTCGACTGAAACTCTTAATATACAAGAGCGTCCTGAGGCCAGCTCTACTGTTAGGGACACCACTCTTTAGATTCCTACATGCCAGCACCATAACTCGACTCCGGAGCTTCCAGAACAAGATCCTGCGAGCGGCACTCTGGCATACCCCCTTTCGTGAAATGAACGCTTCCGACATGCACGAAAAGTTCGAGCTCCCCACCATCACCGAAGCCATCAGACGACGTCACATCAAGTTCTTCGACTCGATGAAGCACAGTCTAAAGCCTCTCTTCCGAGACATGACACCACCACCGCTACCGGCACGATGGCAACTCTCAAGATCGAGTAAAGCAGAAGAAATGGTTGACATCACGGCGCTTGTCCCACAAACAACAAGCCTCTAAGGGGCACCCTCACTGATATCAGACTAACTACGACTGCACTACATGCCTAGAGAAGACTCTAGGCCCAGCCAACACTGTACCGTAACAATCAACCTCCACCGAGGATTCCCACACTCCTTACTACTCTCACACCACCTTCAAGGAGGTCCTCCTAGTACAAGGATCGGATCACCCTAAATATTTTATATTTCTCCCTCATCCTAAAATTCTAACTAAAGAGCTTAGAGAAAAAAAAAAATAATATTTAATTTGTTGTTTTCTGTGAATTAATTTTATCTTTTATAATGCGAGATGATTCCGAATGACAGGAATTCTTCAAATATGATGCATCGTCAAATAAAGGTTAAGTTTTTTTTATAGTTGGTGAAATTAATGCATTTTGGTTTAAATCCGTCTTACAATTCTTCCTAACGAGTACCGTTTTGAATTGAATGCATAATTATGACTTCATAAAATCAGCCGTTAGTTTTTTACTTACGACGTCATGAAAAATTTATGTTTAATTATCATGACTGTTTAAAATGTCTGTACTGAATTCTTTCTACGTGGTCTAAGAGTAGAGGGGCTGCAACTAATACTTTCTCCGATATATATAAAAAAGTATTTTGTTTAATCACTGTGCATTTAATATTAATCATTTTCTCCAATTGGTTTAACAATTCTTACTGAAAAAAATCATTTAATACATAAATCGGTAGGTTGAGAAACTGCATGGTTATTTTTTTTGGGGGGGGGGGGGGTATTGAAATTTGGTTTACATTTTGTTGAGATAGACGCGTGTTTTGGAAGCATAACCCCGTAATTCCGACGGATTTTTGGTGTTTTATAATGGTGCCTAGTTACCATTTAGTTGAGAAACGCCTAAGTCAGTGACTCTCTACTCAACGGGCTTAGGGATTGTGGACTGAGGACAAGAAACCATGTTTTTAACGTTGGTTTTCACTCGTCAAGTAATAAATTAGGTAAAAGTTAGGTAAAAAGCCTATCAATAAGACAAAAAAACGGACGATTTCCAAATATTTTAAAGTTTTACTCAGATATTTTTCATGTGAAAGGGATGAAGAAACCTAAGCTGACTAATCCAGGCCCCATGTACTTTTTCGAACACAAATAGTTTCCTTTTAAATTATTTTACCATAAATAAATACTTTTTTTTTTACATATTTATTGGTAATTACTATTTTCTATTAAGTTGATTGATTTGAGGAACCCCATAGCTAAGCAAATTTAAATACTATAATGAATTTTAAGTCTTGATTGGCTATACGCTTTAATTATCAGCCATGGGAGCGCTGATTTGAACCGTTACGCTTTGGCTGGGACGGTTTTTTTTGAAAATTAGGTCTCTATGATTTATGGGGTTAGTGATTTTGTGTCTATATATACATCGCTTGTGTACAATCTAAATTCTATATTATATATCTGTTAGACGGATGTCGTCCACATGCTTGTACTAGTCAGGATGATATAATGTGTCTGAGACCGGTGGGTAGACGTAGAAAAAGCTGCCCTTACCCTTACACAATAGCCACACCTAGGAGTACCCGCTCAGGCATGGCCAGCAGCTAAGGGAGTTGACTAGACTTGTTTCTGTACTATGAGACTGTACCGGTTCCTATGGGAACAATGTCTTTTGTTGTCCTTTGGCAAGGCCACTTCGCCAGGCTCCAAGGTCGGCTTCGTCTAGCCGTCACCCTCTGCCGGCGGAGGCGGCCGAACTCTGCCGAACTGTAGGGGTAGTGCCATTAATGCGGCAAGCTGTGCTCTTGTCTAATTGCTTCTCTCTCCCTTCACTCTTTCTCGCTCTCGTTCTCTCTCTCTTGGTTTCCACTAATGGCCGAATATAGTCGTATTAATCGAATCCTTTCTTCCATATTATACATTCGGTCATTAGTGCAAATCAAGGGAGACAAACAGAACAAAGAAACAGAATATTTTCCATACAAAAATAGACATGCAGGGATACCTGGTGGCTAGAACTAAAAACTAAATAAAAAAAATGGCACATTTATTGCCGAGTAGGAGAACAAACTAGCTAGAGCCGTTCTTCTGCGTCAGAAAATTTCAATTTAGTACCAGGTCTTCAGGATCTGACTTCTCCTGTACCTGGCATAGTTCTTTCACCAATCAATAGGATATACCAGTTTTCCTTTTTAGTTTCAACTATTAACACACAGGTATCGTGTGCGTGATACTATGAAGAGAATAAACAAAAATTTAGGAAATTATCACAACAAAAAAAAAACATTTATCAAGAATACTTTTTGCGACAACTTCTTGAAATAATTGGAGTGTTGGAGTTGTGCCATGATCGCCTAACCATAGGCCGCACTGTTTCATTGCACGCCTACTTCAAAACTTTTCTTGTTAAAAGTCTAAATGGACTTTTTTTCAGCAGGAGGATTTAGTCAGCTTGTTGATCATTTCAAATCTGAGTGACGGATGCTTTCAAGTATTTTAAGGTATTGTTCGTAAAACTCTATATGCATATATTATTTATAACTACATTACAAATATATTAAATTATATTATGTATTGATGTTTACGAAAGGAGTGAGTGCAGCAAACTATAAATAAATCGTCTTATTAATTTTTTAGTGTAGATTTTGTGTATTTTTTTTTTTGATTAATGGAATGACGAGCTCTTTATGAAGGATTTGAACCATAATAGCACACTTCTCCTGCTGAATGATCGAAATGTCGTTTCTGCAACTGATGCCTTATAGTCAGATCAAAATTCCGTTTTGGGATTCATAGATATTCTTATGTTCGTCTATAAATTTAAGTCAATGGGGGGGGGGATTTTCTTAAACTCATAACTTCTTTTAATTTAAAAAGTCCTCTATAATCTATACACCACTGATGTCCCCTCTACCACCAATACCTTCTTGGCAACATTCGCAAACGACACTGCAGTCCTGTCAACCCATCCATACCCTGATATAGCATCCCAAAACCTTCAAAAACACCTTGACGAGATCGAGTATTGGTGCAACCAATGGCGAATCAAAGTCAATGAAAGGAAAACGTTCCCACATAACCTTTACCCTCTGCCGCAAGCCCTGTCCGCCAGTCTTTTTTAATTCAATTCCTCTCCCTGTACGGTATTTAGGCTTCCATCTTGACAAAAGACTGACATGGAACCCACATACGAGACTAAAAAGTCAAGAACTAAACAGATGCTTTGGACAACTGTACAGGCTACTTCGAAGGAAATCCCATCTCTCAATAGAAAATAGACTTCCCAAGACTCCGCTTCCTCTTTCGCACGCGAGGGAGGTGACAACCTTGTGGACTTTGGGAGCCTCTGGGCTGTTTGTAAATATTGTATGAATGAGCGAGTGAATGATGAATTGTAAATATGGTATGAATGAGCGAGTGAATGATGAATTGTAAATATGGTATGAATGATATTATTTATCTCAATTACTTATTGCCTATAAGGCAGATTGTAATTTTATCTTAATAAAAATTGTTGTTGATTTAAAAAAAAAAAAAAAAAAAATTAAAAAAGAGCAGATGAGATAGACTCGTAGACATTCTGTTTACGATAAGATTCGCTTGATATATTAGATCAGAAAATATATAAAATTTTATGTTCAGACGTTTCTTTCGTCGTAAATGTCACAATAGAAATACGGTAAGACCCCTCCTAACACACGACGGTCTAATAAACGGTATAGTCCTTCATCGATTAGCGATAACAGAGGGAATTCTAATAATTTAAAAAACCAAAAACAAGGGTAAGACTGTTATAATACTAACTCTTACACTTTTACAGTATGGCTGAAATACTGACTGGCAAAAGTCCATAAATTAAATCAAAAACCTATGATTGATATAGTATAACTCTATAAATAATTACTAAATTATTATTGACAAATATGGCCTTTGTTCTTGCTTGTAAAATCCATACATATTTAACTTTTCATAGTCGAACTAACGTCCTACATTATTTTTTGTTACCTAAAACTGGTGATTTTTTTCTTCTCGTTATTAGCCTATTAACTTAACAGAAACAGTTACAATTTTCATTTGTATGTAGTTTTAAACGGGATATCCTCAGTTTGGTTAGTGTGGTTAATGTTAATGAGCTATGTTAATATGAAGTCTTGGACACTAAATATTATAATAATATTATTATAAATAAAATTATTTATTATCGATCCGGGAAAACACAATGGGCAGAAAGGGGGAAATATAATGTAAATCCTTGCCCGAGACGAACCCCCCACCCCTCCATACTCAAGGCTATAGAAAATGGAAGGCGGAAGAGGGACTTCGAGCGCGATCGGCAACGGTCGGCTAAAATCGTGCGGGTGACGGCTAGCCTGGATGCACCGGGACCGGGAGGGGGGATGCAGTGCGCGTCCCGTAAACCATGGAGGAGGCCAAAATTAGGGGAGGTGAGTGCTGTTTTCATTGTTTTCTTTTGATTTTTATAGATTTTTTTTTTCACTTTATCCCTGTTGAAATTGAGACAGAACACGTGGTGCGTAAGTTTCCCTGTATCCGGTGAGTACAGACGAGGTATTCCGGCGGCGGCGGTTGCCTAGGATTCCACAGAGAGAAAGTCTAGGATGGCCGGCGTTGCCTTGTTTGTACACTGTGTCTGTGTCTGGCGCTATTCCTTCTTCCTCTCCCGTCCTCCTCGTCCATTTATAGTCATATTAGTCACTTTCTGTTACGGAAATTGTTATTATCTCAGTGTTAAACACTCCTCTTTACGTTTTTTCAACATTTTTCACAATTTAAACATGATTTACGTTATTGCCTGTTTAACCTAACCTTACCTTGTTTGCTACGAATTTATCCTTGGTCACCTATGTTTAAATATGATTATCTATACAAATCATGCTAAACTATCCTCTTTTATCACGCCTAATTAATTAATCAGTTGATGGATTCAGTAACGTCGCTATTGTTAACGATTATTGTAATGTTTGCATAACAAATAGACAAGTAATTATGAATATTGCTAAGCAATATTGATTGCAAGATAATCGTAGGACTAAAAGCATGAGTATATTAAAACTCAATTCCTCTTAACTGAAACGGGTTCAAATCCGTTAACTTATATTAAATTTTATCTTTCGCTTGAAACTCAGTAAATTAAAATATGTTATTTTTTTTATATTATATATTATATTTTTGTCACTCATATCGTCATCACTATCTCTTTTAAGTGATGAATTTTTAATCAGTGATCGTTTTTTTTTTTTCTTGTTTGATAATAGGTCATTCGTCCATGAATTCAGTTGCATAATTTTAACGTTACGTGTACTAGTTAAGGGTTATGTTATACGGTTATGTTTCAGCCCCTGCGTCGAAAATAAAATTTAGATATAACTGTGTATATCGCCTATGGTTGATTTACATCAAGTAGACAACGTTGCGACACTGATCTATAGTATGGACCAGGTGCTGGAGTGAGACGCTTAAATGATGGCAGTACCGCATAGTTTAAAACTAGTAATTTTAATGAAAATCTTAACGTCACCATTCAACCATATCTAAATTCACGTTGGACTGTCAGCTCGCAGTTAAATAATATTTAATTTAATTAACTCAGTCAAACGAAGACAGTTAAAGACCTATCTATTCTACTGTGTGCTCTTTGGCCGTTTACCTTAGAATGAAATTCCCCTCCTCAAACGAAACCAAATAAATGTTTAGAAAAATTTTGATTTATAATTATTTTAAACCATTTTTATTCGATGCGATTTTGACAATTATTTTAATGTGCGTACCTTTTTTGGGGGGGTCATGGGAAACAATAAATAACGAAATAGGTCATTTTTTACCTTTAAACAAAATTAAGAAATACACCGTAATTTTAGTTGATATTTATAAACTAGCAAGTATACTGTTCATATAAATAGCAATGCTACAATAAAATGAGAAAGATTAGACCATATTGGCTGACAAATAAAAATTGACATTTGATACGACATTTTGTAAACAAAGAGTAAAAACCTTCGAATGTTTTTTGAAAATTCAAAGTCTCCTAGTTAATTCCTTTTCAGAAATTGAAGAAAACTTGTAGAAATCGCCGAAAAGACAAAATTATAAATATTATTGCAGAATAGTTCTTATTACCCAGCCATGAGGTGACTTTTTTTGAAAATTCGCTCGTAGTTTTGAGGATATAGGATATAGGAGGTTATAGAAAACGACACCGCGCATGCGCACTGATAGGTCCTTCAAATTTTCCCCGCCATGACTATTAGGACGGTTTTGAATTTTATTTTAATTTTTAACTTCTGCACATGCGTACATTTAATGACCTCTTTATGGGAGGAAAAATACACCGACACTATCGGTGAAATTATCGCTCATTGATAAGATAATAGAAACGTGATAAGAAAGAAAGACCTTATCGAATTCTCAATTATTGTTAACTTTTTATTGTAATTTAATACATTGCTATATTATTACTTGTTACACTTTGTACCCCCAATCTCATCTGGGATTTTTTTACATAAGTGTTAATCTATGATTGTTAAGCGAAGTATGATACTTCGATCAATTATTTGACATATGACCGAGTAGGTTTTTATTTATTTTGCCTGCTGCTACATAATTTTTGTACATACCTACAGTACAATATGAAAACGAATGCTAATCCGTGTAACCAAAATGTGAAGATCTTAAAGGATATGTACGAAAAAATCAATATTTTTTTTGTCTATCTGGGACTGCCAATATTAGGGGATCTCGAGTCTTTATCTTGAAAGTATAGTTTTAAAAATTAACCACTTCCGGCTGAATATGCGTGTCTGACTACCCCAAAAATTTTAAATCGATAAATTTAGGTTAGTTGTATTCGGAATTGGATGCTGCAACGAGGACCATTGGTGTTTTAATGAATTTAAATTGATAGTCATTTCACAGGACAAGTATTTCTTGAAGTGCTAAAATAGTTATTAAACTACATTTTTCACAATATTATTAGTCTAAAGTGTTTAGTGATTAAAATTAATTAAAAATATATTAAATTATAAACTTGATATTGTGGCCAACAATTCAATTTTAAAATGTTTTAATATTTCGAGTTTAAGTAGAAGTTAAAGATCAAATTATCCTTGACTTCAAAAAGTGCCATGCATTTGCCAATCTGCTTTCGAAAGCTGACCAAATCACTTCTATGCTTTCTGGTCTAAACCGAAGCTGCTGGACGGTATAATCGACTACGTTTGTCAGTATCAGATCATTACGTAGGATCTGAATGGTTCAATAGAGATCTCATTGAAATAAACCTCCAGCCTAAATTAAATTTCATATCTTTCTTCCACGTCCTGTCCGGTCCATCTTAAGCAAAGACTTGATGCGGACAAACATCCCATGTCGAAACGTTGCCATAAATAAATTTAATGACTTTTTTTATTTGTATATAATACTTACTCATGTTTTATGAATATGTTTCTTCGCAATGTCAAAACAGACGTCTGTAAAATTCCATGTATTCATGTTTGTACAAGGGACTCACATTATTGATTATGGCTAAATGGTCGGTGTGTTGAGCTTCACAGAGATGAGGTCCTACTTTCAAATTGCCCGTGCCTTTCGTCGGTCAGTATGTCGGTGTGCTCGACGACTTCATAAAAAGTAAAAATGCTGCTGTCGGAAATTTAAAGGCTGTATTTTGTAAATTTTTAGATAAATAATGTACTAATTTCATCAAATTTGATGCATTTCGTTTATATTTATATTGTAAACAACCCTTTTACAATAAGCAAATTCTTACAATAATCCATTTCCAATAAATTAAATAATTAGAGATTTCTTTTTCATAAATATTCACAGAAATCATTTGTACGTAAAAAAAATAACTCTTCATAATAACTTTGTTGGGCAGCTTTCCTTAAGGAAAAAGGGAAAAAGATTTTTTTTGTTTTTTATTAAATAATTACCTTAAGAAAGTGACATTTGAACGAGACGACAAAGATGAAATTTATTGGCAGCTTAATGCCTAGTTGTTGTGGGGAGGAAACCTTGGAAAGGCTTCATCGATTTTACGACAGTCGTACCACCACTGCACCTTCCACTGGCAGAAAAATCTTCATCTCTCCAATTAAATTAAAAATTAAATCATCGTCCAAAGTAAAATTATTAATAGTTATTTCCACAATATATATATATTATGTCCTTTGACAGGACCAACTTCCCACAAATATATATAAATAAATGTATTAAAATTATTTATAAAGAAGATTGCACGTTCACGAGTCTGCCAAGTACGTAATACATAATACAGAACAAAAAGGAAACGCATTTCACTTATGTGACGAACATAAATATTTTAAATAAAAATACATTATTAGATAACGGAACATATAATATGTACCTACTCGTACATGCACAACGTGTAAAGCCTTCTAATTTAAAATATCATTTGTCACATTAAAAACTAATTGAAAAAATCTTTTAAAAGTAGTCAACGGTTATAAAATGTATCTACTGTTATATGGTGAGATCATCTTTGTGGCGTATTAATACTTCAAATTTTGCAAACTGAACTCTTAAAGTCGAGTAGGTGACCCTAGCAACCCATTCGTTGTACCTAAAAACTATTTATTGTCACTTTAAGAGCCCCGTGCAATGCAGTTTTGGTTCAAATCCTTCTCCTTAACATGTGCAACGAAGATCAAACTGAAGTAGAGTAGTTTTGACCGGAAGTAGAAGAAACGATACTGTAGGTAATATCATTAGTCAATAGTTCATATGCGGTCTTCTGTAGGCTCTTTAATATATTAAATGGTTTCCTGTCCATCAAAAAATCCAGTCTTTTCACGTATCAAAAAATACTTTTACCTTGCGTATGTTTATTAGTTGTTTGTATGATGCTAAATCCTTTACCTTAGAACTATTTTACAAGCGAGCGCAAACTCAAAATACGGACGTAGGCTTACACCTAACAGTCTAAGAGGTGAACTGTTTTCTTATAATTATTATCCTGAGAAAAAAATATATAGTTACAGAAACAGGATTCGAACCCCCGGTCAGACCTTTTAGCTCTAAGCTATCCTTCCGATCGGCTCGTCTATATCAAGCCTCTTGCCTATTTCCAAGGGAGAAATCCTCAATCTGTCCGCACTAACTCCTGATTTCATTGTCTTCCCCTACCTCTTCTTCCGTCGAGGCTCGGTTAAAGCCGTTGATGAATTGTTTTCTCAGATTTATACTCGGGATCTCCAGAGAATGACGCATTTCACTGCACTACTCCGAGTTGGGATGGTTGAAACCTTCTGTCCGTTGCCAGTACTTACCAGGATACCTCCTCTTTAGTACTTTCATGTCTAAATTGCAAAACCTCTTTAGCACGATCTCCTCCAATTCAAACCATTCATCAAAACTCCGCAATACTAGATCCTGCCCTCCGGAATTTTATTTCTTTTCTTAGAAATCTTCTTCCTTTCACTGTTCTTTTCTTATCAGTCCGACAAACCTTTGGCTTTGAACAAATCTCTGTTCTCATCGGTCGATACTTATCGTTCATCAATCTCTTCAAATCTAAGCTTTACCAGTTCCTTATCTACATTTAATCTAACGATTCATTATTAACATGTTTATTTATTTGTCATCTCTACTTATTTATGTTTTATTACTATGTCTCACTGTTAGATCATTGCAATAATCTCATATCCACATAGCTCCTTCATCATTTACAGGCTTATCAAATTTGAGTAATGTTATGTATTTTTTTGGCAGTTGAATCTCTAAACTGTTGTTTCTTCTCTTATTCTTAGGAATTTGTCCCGGAATGAAGGCTTTTTTTTTATTTCATTTTATTTTTAGCTATGCCCTCGGCATGTTAATTTTATCTTATATTTACTTTTCATTTTGAATTATTGCTAGTTTTGGTATTATTCCTACTACAGGGTTTTAGCAAAGGCCTCGCCTGTTTTGAAAAGAGGTTTCCTCCCGGAGAGTTTTGAAATCCTTTTCTTCGGTTTTGGGTACCTGGGATGTTCGCTGGTTTATTGTTAGGGCTCCCTTTTGCCCAAAAGCAGGTAGTTTGGGTTCCCTTCCCTCATACTCAGTCCAGCCTCGACTTTGGAACAGCATAGCAGCACAGTACACCATCTGCTGTTGAGTGAAGATTTTATTTATCTTTTCTTCTTCTTCTTTTTTTTCTGTTTTCCAATCGTTGAGTGTATCAATTTAAATCACACCTATATTAAAATTATCTGTTTCCACATTAGCCCGTAAGTTAAAATCGAGGATGCAAGATAAACAGATGGGTTCCAATCATCCCAAAGAAGGTATAAACAGATATGTTTATTTATCGTCTGTTTTCGTTTATGTCTTCTTTAAAGTAAATACTTATTTGTTATACCATAAACAAACGACATAAAGCCGTCAAAATAAACTTATAAATAATAGTTGACTATAGACCATGGTTTACGAGTGGAGTTATTATTTTTATCGAATAAGCAATAACGAGGGACGTTTATGGGTTTCTGTGATAGTTTCTTTAATACTTATCGAACAATTGGGTACAAAAAAATAATATATCTTTTATCTAAACATCTAAATAATTTAGTCACAATAAAAAAAAAAATCAAACTATTGAAATCGCCGTCTATTAAGGTGTCGTCATTAACCGTAGGGGGATATTTACAACTCTAAATCTTTCTGATATATGTTTGAGAAAAATTATTTTTTTCGTTCGTACTTCCCGTTATTGTATCTTGACCAAACCAAATACTCAGGTTTTTTTTTCAGGATACAACAGGGATTTCAGATTGATTGGTTCGTTATTAAACCCACCATCGTGAACCAACATAGGCAACGAAAGTCCATCTCTGCTTGAATCAATGTAGCAATCATACAGAAACGTTTCATTATCCGATAGATCCTGGTTTGGTCTAGTAATTTTCGTTAGTGATTGTATCTCATGTAAAGACGTAATTTGTATATACGGTAAATATATCTATGAGATTATTGTATTTTGGTTTTATTGTACTATAAAATACAGCATATTTTATAATAGATATTTCATAGTTATCTAATTGACAAATTTTTTATTAGGTAGTGAACAGGGGAAGAGCAACCAGGCCACTGGTGGTGGATTCTGCACTAACAAAACACCAAATGAAGGTAAGTTCAACTTTATTATAGCTTTCTCTATAGAGAAATTTTTTTTGATTAACTTATAGTTTTTGTTAGCTTATAGACATTATAGGTTGTGGACATTGTATTTTTTATTTGTCACCATAACCATCGTGTTAAATACGGGGTTGCAGTGATTAGAAGCATTTCATGTCTACGGCAAATGAACCCATCCACAGTAGGCAGCTTCAAAGTTTTTGTGGAGTTCACGATTTTTTTTTTCTATACCCCTTAAATTGTCTTTCATTTTCTTTGAAATTACCTTTACGATCTAAATTAATATAATAAAATGTAACGGAGCTGTGGTTGGCTCCTTGTACTGCATACATGCATTTTAAGCAGTTTTCTGTAACAAATACCATTGTTAAGATTTGATATGATGAAAACGTGACCAGGTGATGGGCCTCACCGTCGGATTACAGCTGATTTTGTTCTAGAATGTTCCTATCGGTGAGAACGAATCGCCAATCCCGAACAGAGAATCTTTCCCCTCAGTGAACGATCGTTCGTGACTGGTACTAGTTAGTGAGGGGGCAGCACTGTCAATGTGTTTTCTAATGTGCGTATCCGTTGTTTAATGTGTACTTACACAAGAATAATATTTTATCTTCTGTCCTGTTTTAATATAGTCCCTTATTTCCACACAACAAAAATTCGTGAAATGTGTGAAACCTTTCGATTACATGTGAATTTCATACTATCCGTATCAGGTCACGCGATCCATTGACCTTAGTAAATTTTAGACTCAGTCGGATGCATTTTTAGTTTACATCGGGCTTCAGATGCCAGAACAGTGATTGGGAGATAGATCGCACAAGGCGATCATGTAAGACTATGACCTGTGGTTGAAGAATTGCAACGGCTGCTGAAGATACCTTTACCGAACTCACACTAGAAGGTCTATAACTAATGAACTCACCACTTAATGAGACTCGATGTAATGAGCTATGGTATGTATTAGATATTAAAAGCATTCGGGTGAAAATTTTTTTTTCCATAGTGCTGGTTTTTAGTATGTATATTATGAAATAAAACACGTTCTTTCTCTCCACAGCTTTAATGATCTGTACCTGAACGTTTATGACGATCTAGGCCGTCATCCTTGGTGACTATGTCAAGCCGGGTTGGACATCAAGCGACGCCTGTTCTTGATTTCCCTCCTTTTATTATTTGTCCATTTCTCCGTAAATTTAAATTAGCGCGGTCATAGTCTTACATCTTGTATATTAATATTCAATAGACTACTGTGATCATGTTGACAAAGTCAATGATCAAGATCATAACAGCAAATCATGATTAGTGGACCAATGGGGATTGTGTCCGTTTAAGACGCTCATATCTTTGTCTCCTGCGAAGACCGAATATCTCTGTTCCCGTTTTAGGTCCATTGAAGCAATTATGGATCTTATTGTAACTCTCCAGCGTCCTTGTGAATGCTCCAGAGTGAACAGTCGATTGGTAGGTGTCGGACACACCGGCTGTTGCCTAAGTGGACAAACACAAGTTAACAGCTTCCAGATAACAGTTAGCTGCACAGTACTGTTCTGTACTGCACATATATATATATATATACAGTATGATACTGTTTGCTTAGCGTATCAGTGATCAATATACACAACTGACAAAAAAAAAAATGAATGGAATTATATACACATCAGATATCGATCTCTTATGTGGAAATACTACAAAAGTTCTCTTGACTTATTTCCGGTAACTCTCCCTACCTCTGAGATCTCAAAATTAAATGGTAATATAATGCTAAATGCTTTGAATAAAAGTAGTTCCTGGGTTCATCTCCTACAAACAACCAACGGTGAAGCACGTTATTTTTCTATTAGACAAAAAAATTAATGAACTCTATCCATACCATAAAATCAGAGTAATTTTATATAATGGTAATTAAGAGAATAGGTACCGTGTATAAATTATAAAGTAATTCAATGTATATATATTATTAATTTAACTCAAAACTTGTTCATAAACAGCATTATTTAGTTTCATCACCAGAATCGATAATAAATTAATTCTTTGGTAAAAAAAAAACAAACAACCCTCAAGAAGTACCACAAGCAAGTCTGAGGTAAAACACGCTGATCTCAAATGTATTCAGCACCCTTATATTCATCTAGGGCTTAACGTTATCGGGAAAGTCACGATTTGCGACCGCGACAACTAATTCAGCGGATTTGACACATTTTCTATTTTTTTATATGCCCCCTCACAGAATTTTTTTTCTCCAGATTCTAAGCCATATTTATTACGTAAGTTTGGAGTAAATTGCATTCCAGACACCACTGCGCAGACGTACCTTTTAATGTTTTCAGTTTACTGTATCCTTCAGTCCATACCCTTTTATGTGTTTAAAAGTTATCTAAGAAGTTCTTCTATTGTTTGTTGAAAGCACCCAAATTATGTATTCTACAGATAAGCTGACAAATTTTTAGTTTTCTTTAGCCGTCCATAATTTTCTGAACATATCTGTCATAAGCAAACAGGATACAGACAGTTGAGTGAATAGTTTTGAGATAAAAAGCGCCTTTGACTCCTCCAGGAAGCAGGAGAAGACAGCGGAAGTACACAGCCTGTGGAATCTGGAATCTGTTCTGGCTGTGGAATGTTAGCCTACAGTCCGGCTGGCGGCTAGTTCCTAACCGGCCCGGTTCTCAACTATCCGCCTTAAATAATATAAATACAATATTTAAGCATATAAGTATATATGCTATTGGAGCCAAGCTACGGGCAATGATTCATTTGATGACTAAACCTGTCTGGTTTGATTCGACAAATGTTCCCAAGCTCAACAGAATAAATTTTAATGGAGAACATTTAAAACATATCAGATAAGTCAAATCTGTTATATGAAATAAACAAAAATACGCAAAAAGAAAATCAGTAGTAACAGCCATGTCCCTGGGCGACTACCACGTGCTCGACCGTGCCGATGATTGAGAACATAAAAAAATATCGCGTATTTACAATAATATGTGCTAAGCCGTTTTTAGTTTGTCTAACTACTAGATTTTTTTTTTTATTATAATATTTCAACTATTTACAGGTTTATTTGTTAAGCCAATA
Organism: Acanthosoma haemorrhoidale; assembly: GCA_930367205.1. Taxonomy (NCBI): domain Eukaryota; kingdom Metazoa; phylum Arthropoda; class Insecta; order Hemiptera; family Acanthosomatidae; genus Acanthosoma; species Acanthosoma haemorrhoidale. The sequence goes on from OV884012.1 coordinate 152,763,311, forward strand.
TGGTTAAGAAGAAATAAAGTAAAGCATTTTTGACAAGAACAACCGAGTGTTCGCAACAATTTACTAACTATTAGGGGTATCCTAACCAAATATTGTACATTGTTAGTTCTGCTATTGGCCACAAGCAGCTCGAAGCTTTCCCTTTACACTTGTTGTACATACATTTGTACATGTGTATACATATGTTTGTACATGATTATTTGTGATGCAAAAGTCTCGGTTTGGTTCAGTGTGGGCTTGTCAATCTTTGTTCAATTCTATTTTTTACACAGAGCAACAACTTCTTCAGAAAATTATTGACTGTAGATAAATTAATTAATATTAAACACTCGTTAATTAGCCATGAATCCGTGAGTGTGAAGGCAGAAACTTACCACGACTCTGCGATGATGAATTTCTGTGGGTCTTCGAGTACACCTATGGTGCTGGGATGGGACGCGCCTTTAGGAGGGAGGCTGTGGCGCCGCTTCCTATCGTCATCGAGGCAAAAACAGCATTCTTTAGCTCAACATTCTACAAGCCCTCAACTCACACCTTCATAAAGTTAAATAGAAAATTCCGATCAGCCGATCAGTTGAGTTAAATGATATGATAAGTTTAAATTGGCTATTCAAAATGTATTCCATTAAGTATTTAACTGTAAACACTAGCAACACCTGATGCAGACATAGGTAGTACGTCGAAACGTAGAACAATAATAAACTTGATCTATCATCTCTGTTTTACCAAGCTCACGCCTGTTATGAGTTCATTACCAAGTAATGAACTCATAACAGTATAATGATTTGTTAACAACTGTGTCGACAGTTGACGATAACAGGTAATGAATATTCAAACCATTCATTGTCGAGAATTCGTTGAGATATTGTAAATGATATAAAACGTGAATCTAGAGAAATTAGTGGATTATTTGGGAGGATTATCAGGAGGGGAAAGAGATCTGACAAGAGTTTCATCAAATCTTCTTTAACAAGAAAAGAAAAGAAAGGTTAATTATAGTGCAAGAATTGTTATTAATAAGAACTCAATAGTGTTTTTTGCAATGGTACGTACATTAAACAGTTTAAGACTCACAAATCTGAGCCCGACAGTGCTAATTGTCTATTTCTTTGTAAATCTGTTTTCGTATAGCGTTGTTTTAATTCATGTGGCAATATATTTTCATCTTCTAAAAATATTCTAGGGAGAATTTGGTAACTGTGAACCATGTTTTGTTATACATTTCTGTGATATCGTAGTCCAAGCTGTTTTTCTTTCTTGTTATTTATTTTATTGACTTTTTTTATTATTACAGCAACAACTTTATTTTGATAAAAGTACAATCTGCCTCATTAGGCAATAACTAATTGTGATAAATGATCTCATTCATACCATATTTACAATTTTCATTCACCCGCTCATTCATACAGGATTGGAGAAACTGTTCATTGCCAGGTCTCCCACTGTCACCTTTTAGAGCAGACGAGGTCACTGCCGTTTTAGTCTCCGAGGAGGATAAGGGGGATGAGTGGTGCAGTACAATGACTGTGCTACGTCATTAGGGTGGTTGAATAGGCTACTATGGAATTTTATGAACTTGGAAGGGATGAGTTCAAGAATGTAAGGTATATTAAGATCATTATGAAGCGTTTTGTTACTGACGTAATAAGGGGCATTTACTATTGTTCTCAGGACCCCATGATGTTATGTTGTTTTCATTTAGGAATTCTTTAAATTCTCTAGAATTCATCCCTGGGTATTAGTCGGCTAAAATTATGCCTATATTATGATTTTGTGTTACCATTTTTGTTAATTTCATGAAATTATCAGAGGTTTGAGCTCTTGATGTTGTAATATAAGCACATCTTGTGAAGTGATCAACGAGCCAATGTATTTTTTTGTTGGGAGCCTTAGAAACCTCCGTTTTGTATGTGTGAAATTTTTGGATGAGCTAAGTTAAAGTGAATAATTGAATATTTATTTGGATAATGAACAATATTTGAACTAAAGGCTTTAAATCTTGACATTAAATACTATTCAAAATAATTCGCCCCGAAAAAAAACAAAACAATAAAAACACTCGTGAAGTTACCAACACGATATCAATAGATTATATTGTTAATTTGGACACTAAAGTACATTAATTTGATACCTCTTACTCTGTCGTACAAAAGTATTTATGGTTTAATACTAACCAATTCATTCCTGACCCTTATTTTTGAACAAAGTCCTCGCAGGAAGGCAGGCACGGCTGAAAACATAAAAAGAGCTTACACTATTTATAAGATAACCCGCCATATTGTGTCCTTAAGAGGGCATCAAAGGATCAGCTATTCGGCGTATCCTTCAGAAGATGCGACATGCCCTTACAAGGTCTGCGATTACGCACTGTATTTATCTTCAAGGTCCCGGCATTCTTTGCTGCGACGTTCGCGGTATTTCCGGTCCTCAATAAGCGGGTGTTTTCCACGAGGCTCCTTATTAAATACCGAGATTAAATTAATAATTATTTCAAGAATTTAATGCTTACAGTTTGAATTACTCAACGACTACGTACCGTGGTCCTAGGAAAACGACGTCACTTTTAGAGCGTTGTGTCACTAGTAAGATGGTACTAGTGTCCTACTCAATTAAATAGTAGGGAAAATACCATCTGGTAATTAAAATATTGAATCTATGAGTGCATACTAATACCTTAACGACGATGTAATCAATATCAATCAACTACATGGAATAAATCGTATAATATGATATAAATTAAACTATGGACAGCTGGAGGAATGGAATCTGATGAGCAATGTGATATAAAATAAATGGACTGCATAAATAAACAATTTCATACGTTGCTATTACGATATGCATGTATTACAATATATATTATGTAATTTATAGTGTGTAATATAATATATAGTATTAGTATGAGGCTAGGAAAAAAGGGTTGTGAGTATATTATTAAGTGTCTATTTGGTACGTTACTCGAGTTCGAGCTTTCAACTCAACTGGCACCGACTGAAGAGGTCCTATGTTTAATTCACGATCATACCAGTATCTTTTTTATTTGGCTCTTAATTATTAATATCAGTGGTATCTACTGGACAACATAAAATTGCTAATTACTTATAGCCAAAAACAAATCTCCATCCCTATTGAATACTTTTTTGATATTTGTTCCTCAAAGAAACGTACCAAATTTGATTGAATTGACAGTTAAAAATGAACTGTAACTAACATACATACGTGAGAGTATTATTTGATATTATCTAAGTATTTCATCAGTTGATATATTTGTTTGAACGGACCTAGGCGTGTGTGTACCACCGCGCCCTTGTTTGCACTGGGATTTCAGTTTCCAAGAGGTCTATCGAATGGATCTTTGCGTCGTTTTATATTTACAAACATGAAATGTAAATAATATAATATAAATATAAGTAGCCTATTTACATAATCTCCTTTGGAATAATTTTTTCAAGTAATTATCAATAAAGAATTCCATTTGTCCAACAAACGGTGCTTTTCGTCTCTTCGTTTTTGAACTCTTTGGGTGTCTTTGACGTAAGAAAGACGTATTTATTAATGGTTGACGTTTTCATGTTAATGTTACGAGGACCTGATTCAGAGACATGAAATATGTCGAAACGACGTTCACTAATGAATCGAATGAAAATGTAACAACTTTCTTGTATTAATTAATGTACGTACTCAAATTTGAATTCTTCTGTTTGAAGTTCCCTTAGTATATACGCTTCTTTGTGGGTTTTGATGTGAAGTTGGCTATATTGTCTTGGGCCAGAGCATTGTAACCCTTCAGGCCTGTATACCATACAACACGGTTTTAAGGGCATATAATTCAGTTATGATAGCTTTATTCTGTATTCGTTGTATACTCCATGTTCCATAACTTCTCCCAGTTATGTCATCATACAGAGGGCTACAGCGATATTATCTAGAATGATGTACCTCTTGGAATAATAATTACAATACTAGTAGTCTCCTGAACGTGGAGATGACATATCTGTTCCTCTTAAATAGTTGTAAGGGACTTCTAACTCGAGAGAAATTCTTTAAATTTTGCTGAGCGAACACTATGTAGGCCATGTTCGTATTTCAGCCAGATAAGGTCAGAAGAAAATCATTTCTTACCCAGGAAAATTAAATGTCGTGTTATTTTACATATTAAAATCTAGGAAAATTGTTACTGCTATCGATACACCGGCCATCCTCAGTCAACGTTTCACCGGTGTGTTGTTATAATTACTGTTTTACTGTCGTAATTTTCATTAAATTGTCTAAGTTTTATTGCATTGCGTTGTCCGGATCATTCCTGAATAGGCGAAATTAATAAATTCCTTCATTTCATTGTTTTAGTTTTTATAATAAACAATTAATCATAATAAATTTTGTGCCTATTTATTTCTAAATTCGTTTTAGAAACTATATAGAAACTCCGGAGAAATATTTAATAAAGGTTTTTTTCTCGTGTTTAAAATTGTAATTACCCTCTCTGTTTGATTTTTATCCCACCTAACTACAGGAATATAAATATTTATATAGAAGGACTTCATTGGTTTTTCTCCCTAGTGCGAAACGAATGCCTGCGATTCACGTCAAACATTCCCACATTGCCAGTACTTGGCCGTACTAAAATCGGGGATCGATCGTTCCCCTGTTCGCAGTACACTCTAGCTGTCACCAGCAGCGAATTCGGCTCCGACAATCACCAGTGAGTGTTGAGTACTTAATGTCCATTTCCTCTATCCAGCCCGAAGAAGAAGAAGTGAGCCCACGGCCGGCAGATAAGGGGGCCCCCACCACAGGTCGCTTGTGCGCAGTTGTCGCTTTATCAGTTATCTCTTGGCCGCCTTCGGAGCAGGTTGTCTGTCAGTCTGTTCTTCTACTGCCTCTTCGTGTGTGTGTGTTTGTGCGCGTGTGTGTGCCGTGTCGGCATGGTGTCCAAGTACATTATCGCCCACCAGTAGCCTCCCAGCATACATAGTGCCACGCTCTCTTAGGATGCTACCAGCAGGTATTTCATTTATTTATTTATTATATTGTTATTATTTACGAATAACATCGAACTATCAAAGAGAGGTACCGTCTTACTGTTATTTATTTAAGCGCTTAGTAGTCACTCCCATTTAGGAAGCCACACATTTATATTTATGAAATTGAAATAAATTCCATAAACTTAACATAATTAAAATAAACTATTACCAACTGTAATATAAATGAGATAGTAAATTAGTAATATTTTATGTTTTTTTAGGGCGGGCTGTAGGGTCTAATATGAAGTAGTTAAACCTGTCACTAATATCGGTTTTATTGCTGCGTCCACCTGCTGAGTTTTGCCTTAGATATATAAAAATTTGACTGTACATAATTTCGAATCAAATATAAAAAAGATTTTATATATTTTAAACTCAATTTTTCTTGAACTTCCCTTAAAGGTGAACCATCAAGCGCATCCATTACCAGTTTATTACTTGCTTGAAGAATTAACACCCTACTATAACTAGAATTTTGTTTCTTTTCTTCGATATAATGTCCCATAAACTATAACTGGTAAGCAAGTTTATGTGAAGAAGAAATATCGTTGTTTTTACCCTTCAAAATGGAATGAAAAAAACAAACTACTGTGACCACACAATTTGTACATAACAAATCAATTACAATTAAAATTTATGTCGTTCATCATATGTACTGTAAAAAGTTACAGAAAAATATACGCAGACAAATTTATTCAAAACAAACAACAGGCCATTACAAACGATTATCTTTCCTGAATCGAGACGTAGTAATTTATTTCAGACTCGGGAAGGTCAACTACAGAATTTCTACCGCGAAACTACGTTAGGATCCAATAATTGCAACATAATTATTTGGCATTTTATGAAACAAGTACGGGTCTGTCTGTCTGTTTTTGATATTGTAAAAAAAAAAAAATTCGATGGACACTGAATTTTTCAAAATATTTACCTCGGCTTATGCAACGGTTATATTATATTCTGTCACGTATTTATTTACTTTTAAATATTCTCAAGTTGCAGCTATTCATGCTAATTCGTAAAGAATTTTTAAACTTAAGTTTGTAGTTTTATGAATTTAGTTTCTCGAAAGAATGATTTGCATTATGCCTATTAATTCTATCATTTACCTCTTGAATGGGAGTAATTTATGTTGGGTTGGAAATGAAAACACGTGTAAGAATGTAAGAATCTGATATTTATTTATAGTGAAATCGTCATACGTGAATCTGATGAAATCTATCATGTTTTTTTCATCTACAGCATCAGGAGCAGATGCCCAAGTGAATAAATTGACTCGAAAAGTATTCAAAATAGTGCACGAGTGTTGAATTTTTGTTCAAAATAACGATTTTGTGTTTCTGGATCATCTCTGGATGATATATTTATTTTGTTTATATTTCAGAAAAAAAAATGATTTAGCTATTTAGTTATATTATCTCCTACTGCTGTAGTTTAATTATTAATGCTCTAATAATTTCTATAGATTTTGGTTCAGTTTTGGAGATTCGACTGAACAATCTGACTAAATCTCGTATTTAGTGTTGACGATTCGGCAGTGGAAATTCGATGATAGAAATATGGTATGGATACTATCAAATATTATAGAGGGAAGAATGGCACGCGGAATTGTTCTTTAAAGCATTCATGTTAGGAAATGAAAAAGAAAAAACTCAACTTTTTCCGTATTATGTTCGCTTCGGCGTTCATTAGAACAAAGCTCGCGAACTGCCGCATTATGAATTGTTAAGGCTGGAATATTGATTGGGCGATGCTCGGACCTCGGCTATTCGCAAAGTGGCCCGGGTTGCGCTGTAAAACATTAACCGGAGCCTTAATGGGTTGCCGACCTGACGCTGACCCGTTGAAGGTCTGTCTTGTACGAAGCTAGATAAAACACTGGTAAATGAAATCAGTTATGACTTGCAAAAATAATACGTCAAAAAGAAAAAAACTAAACCACACAGCTATATAAAATTTGTACACCTTATTTAACAGAACTACAGATATATTACAGGATTCAAAAAACAAAAATTAACAGTTAATATACAAAATATGCTCACAAATCGAACAAAAATAATATTTAAACATAAAATTGGATAGCGTATACACAAATATATACGAATGGATAGTTACCAACCGTCTGAATGGTGAGGCTCAGTTTAAATTAGGCGGGTTTGAAGGCACCTAAGGATGAAGGTTGTTGGATATTAGGAGGGAGAGATTTCCAGAGTGGTCAAGGAATACTGCAGTTCTGTGGGAGTAAAGGTCAGTGGAGTAGATATGATGATTTCAACTGTAAGAGATTGCATAGATTGCATAGGCAAAGATAAAACGTGTTGATAACATATAGTTTTTCAGATTGTTACCAGATATCCCAAACGGAAACATTTGTTAACTTTAGCTGAAAATAAAAAACAATACTACCTATGTATTATTTTTTGTAATATATAACTGTGTACATGTGTATTTTCTTTCTGTGATATATTTTAATATGAGGGTCAAGGTGCCGATTTTTCATGCATTAATCAGGTGAATGCGGGAGTTCATCATGGAAAGTCTTTAACCCATTCTTATTTGATATACCAGATTTTTACTTTTGCGGCCTAGGGAAGATAAGAGCCTGAAATCACCCTAGAACGGTTCTTATCAAGTCTTATCGAGCCTTAAAGAATTTCCTTGTAAGCGAATGATCAGCCCGATCGAGTCAGTTTTTTTGTTTTCCGACCCTTCGTGTGGTTCATTAATTGTATGTGAAACTCCAATATTCATTAGTAACCTATACAACCACCCTAATCCCCTAGCACAGTCATTGCACTGCACCACTCATCCCTATAATCCTCCTCGGAGACTAAAACGGCAGTGGCCTCGTGACCTACTATAAATGCGTGACAGTGGGTGTCCTAGCAATATCCAGTTTCTCCAATCATGTCCTGAGCGTCTGTGGCTCTCGCACTCTTCGTCAGCCCCCACGGCCTCGTATCCGGTGCCACGGCTGACGGCTCCGCTTCCTCTTTCGCATTCAAGGGAGGTGATAACCATGTAGATTTGGGAGGTCTCTGGGCTGTTTGTAAATACTGTATAAATGAGCGAGTGAATGAAAATTGTAAACATGGTATGAATGTGAACATTTATCACAATTACTTATTGCTCAATGAGGCAGATTGTAATTTTTTGTTGTTTTATCAATAAAGAAACTCTTAAGTACACTAAAAACTCTTAACATTTTTAAATATGTTTTTAATTCATTTTCCTTGCGGCATACTAGACATCGCGATTCTCATTTAAAATGAAAGAGAAGTAAGGTTACAAAATAAATAAATAAACCTTTGACCTTTGAACCGACTGCTCTTCTTGTTCAAGGTATGGATGTATTTATTGATCATACCTCTCTCTACCTGTTCCGATTATCTTGAGGCTAGAGATGGATTTATCATTCGTCAGTAGGCAACGGATCATATCTATCATACACTACATACATATATCATCGCCTTGATTGCTTTTTGAGATAGACAACTGCGGTTGGCATCAAATTTGATGTAATCTCACGTGTACCAAATTTGCGATTTGGACGAACCAAAGTCCGTGCATATAAATGCATAGTGTATAGTAATAGATGACATTGTTTAGTAAAATAGATTCACCTAATTGTGTATAATTATTTGTGAATTTAAAGGAGCTATCAAGAGGGGAAAAAATGGCATTGTTTCACTAGCGACATGAAAATATCTAAATAAGATTGCTATTTAATGGCTTAAAGAGTTTGTTAAAAGGAAAATAAATCTCCTCCAAGTAGCTTTTAATATGTGAAAAGAAACAAACCCATAATGCACTGGACTGAGTCTAATATTGACAGATGACTTTTTAGGGTCACATGTCAAATGAACGCTTGATCTATTACGAAGTTTACTTCATTTGACCTCAAGAAGTCGAATGTCAAAATTTGAAAAATCTCTATTGACTATAAAAGAATCTCACTATTCAGCAGATATTTACGATAGCTTGTCTTTTGTAGACTCAGATGTCCAAAGTTTGGCATGGGATCCGAAACCCGACAAATATAAAATTTCAGACTCCAAATAAAAAAACAAAACAATGAACCACACACACTTTCGAACAATTCAATAAGAAAAACAACAAAAAAAACTCCTTGGACGGTGAGATAAGAGCTGAACAGTCCAGACATCATAATGTATTAACAATGACACAAGTCAAGGCGTCGCCTCGTATAGACCTAATGGCGCCTTCTGTCTAACTAACCTCGCCACGTCCACTCATCTAGTAAATACACTTCAGGTGTTAGATCCGAACAGATGGTCTAATTTAGCTTTGAATGGCACGAACTGTTCGCTTTTATCAATAATTTTCTTCATTTGTCTGCTACTTCGAAGCACATCCCATCTCTCAATAGAAAACAAATTACAAAGTTATACCTAAGCCAATCTGGACATACGGAATAGAGCTATGGGGGACAGCGAAAACGTCGAACATCCAATCCTTTCAATCAAAACTCCTGAGAACTACATTATAATAGTAAATGCCCGTTATTACGTCAGCAACAAAACCCTTCATAACGATCTTAATATACCTTACATTCTTGAACTCATCCCTTCCAAGTTCATGAAATTCCACAGTAGCCTACCCAACTACCCTAATTCCCTAGCACAGTCATTGCACTGCACCTCTCATCCCTATAATCCTCCTCGGAGATTAAAAAGACAGTAGCCTCGTGACCTGCTATAAATACGTGACAGTGGGAGTCATGGCAATGACCAGTTTCTCCAACAAGAGGCTGTCACGTTCTTGGCCAGCCCCCGCTGGATCGTATCCAATGGAGGGGCGTGGGGGACTTCCCAAGACTACGCTTCCTCATTCGCATGTGAGGGAGGTGACAACCATGTGGTTTGGGGAGGTCTCTGGGCTGTTTGTAAATACTGTACGAATAAACGAGTGATTAGAAATGGTCGATATGGTATGAATGAAAACATTTATCACAATTACTTATTTACCAGCGAGACAGGTTATAATTGTATCATCATAAAGTTGTTTTATCAATTAATTACAGCCTGGAAAGAAATAAAAATCGGAAAGCTACGACCAGTTAAACAGTGTATACATTTTTTCGGGACACCCTATACATTAATTTATCATTGCCTTTCATTTGGTATAAATAAATACTTAAATTATATCACATTTTCAGATTACGATTAATTTTTCTTTTATATATCCAGCTAATGTTTCATTGGTCAACACGAAACACCACTATGAAAATAAAGGGTGCTTAGTGTTGAATCTTCAATTCAATATTGAGCTGATCTGGTTTTTATTTTACACCAGGAAATGCCTCATGGGAAGTATTAGAGGAGAATCTACCTCGAGAGCACTTTTCGTCCCTATTATACTATTGTTGTAACGATAAATAATTATAATTGTCAATATAAATATATTTATTGTGTAACTGTAACGTAAGGTGTGGTCGTCAAGTTAGGATTACAATAAGCTTTTATTATCACGGAACATGACTTTATATGACTTCAATTTGAGATTGTGAATGTCATTTTAAATGTTTCCAACATTAACAAGGAGGTCTCTGCGTAGCCGGGTCTGTACCCAGTTACATCGTTCCCTACCTGACATATGTTATATTTGTCTGCTTAAATTATAATATATAATTTTTAAACAAATAATTAAATAAAGAATCCAGAGAGATTCCTCAAGCAAGCTGTGGACCAAGGATGTAAGGTGACAGGTAATATTGCCCAATATACTTGCGTATTAAACAGTTCTTTAAGTATAAACATAGATTTTCTATGGGCTTTGCAGTGATAGTAGTAAAAACATCACTAGTTTTCATGCTGTGTATATTGTTGTATAAACATGATTAGTAAATAGCTTATCTATTTAATTGCTTCGTAATTTTCACGATACCATAAACAAAAAGTATACTATATTTACAAATATGTATTGCATAGAAGTGACTACAGAGCGTAGACGGGTGTCACATTTTTAAGATTATTAATGTGCATTATACAATGTTCCAACATTAACAAGGATCTGTACCCTGTGTACAGTGGGCTAAAACTGTTAAAAAGGTAATCAAAAGTCTTCCTGATGACATTGTATGTTCAATTTTGATAGTATTTTTAATGCAATTTTGGATAAAAAGTAAAAATAAAAAATGTTCTATTAAATACCTTAACTCCATATTACTATTTCAATTTGTATATCCAATAGATAATAACATGATACGTTTATTGATTCACCTGAATACAAATAATTGTGACAAGTACTTGTTTGTGGATGGATGACCTTCGACTGAGATATTTCCTTTTGATCATTTTTGTTTTTCGGTTTTAGCCAACTGTGTATCGTTTAGTTGAAAACTGTTAACATATACTCGTATATGTACAAAAGAATGAAGTAGAGATTATCACAGTTAAGGAATGCTGTAAAGTGCACAATATATTTCATTTATATTATTTTGCAAGCGACTTCATTTAAATATTTTAATAATTATTAATAAACAATACTTAAGAGTATTAAATTTAATTACCTTACATTAAGACCATCTATGGCTTTAAATAAAATTACTACGAGTCTCATTATTAGGCATGTTTCATTTTAAACTTATGGTAGCGAATATGTAGCAATATTACAAAAAAAAACTACTACGGAACACGGGGGAAAAAGTGACTTCATTTGAGATTTTGAATGTCATTTGCAGTGTTTCCAGCATTAAAAAGGAGAGGTATTTGCGTAACTAGGATCTGTACCCAGTTACGTGGCACAGTCGGTGCTAAAACTGTAAAAACATGATTGAAAGTATTTCTGATGTCATTTCTCATGCAATGTTGGACAAAACGTAAATATCTAAATATAACAACTAATGTTTGTATTTGAATTAGTAGATACTAATATGATTCGTTCAGTGATTCACCTAAATACAAATAATGTTGTATAATTTGTGGATGGCCTTGATGGAAATATTTAATTTAGATCATGTTTATGTTCGGTTTTAGCCAACTGTGTATCGTTCCTTCCTGACATTTACCATTAATATTTAGTGTGTACCATCTCATATTCATGTACCTACACTGTTTATCTTTAATTTATATCTACTTTTTATTATTAAATCTCTTGCGTAAAACAATTGTCAGACTGTGACAACTTCCGTTCTTTTCTAGTTATTAGGACCTATCTCTAGTTATTAGACGTAAACTTTACCATGTTGCATAATATGGCTGGAACCTAACGTCTTTCATTCATTTTGAGTTTATGAATGAAATCAGAGGGAGTCCGACATTAACAAGGAGAGTTAATGTGCGTAGCTGCGGATCTGAACCCAGTTATGTTACACAGTGGGATACAACTGTAAAAAAATAACGTGACTAAAACTATTTCTGATGACATTGCTGGGTCAATGTTAACATTATTACAATCCTACCGATCTTCCCGATTTTATTTCTTCCCTTAAGTGATCAAACTTCCCGCTCAACTCTTTTTGTTCTTTATTATTTTCTTTAATTGTGTTAAATTGACTGTTTAATTTTTCGTTTATTTCTTTGTTATTTTCTTTAAGTGCGTTAAATTGACTGTTTAACTGGGCAAGGATTAGTTGTAACATCTTGGAATGATTTATCGTGGGTTCGGGGTCGGGGGCTGAGGCGTCTCCTTTAGAGGCTGGGTTTGACCCAACCCCAGTACCTGAGTCTGACCCACACATGTTTGTGTTCGTCATTTGTGTCTGTGTTTGTGTAACAAATGTTAAATTAGAAGAAAAATATAATATGTTAGTAAATAGTTCTAGTTATTATTCTAACATGCAATACCTCACAATTCCTTTGGTTTCTTTAGAATTTTTGAAGTTAATCCCGGAACGGCCCCCATTGGAACCTACCTCATTTTTTACCATTTTATTTTCTAATTTATTATATCAATTGACCTTAACTAATTTGGTAGGTCCGTCATGAGATCTTTAATTCAACTTGTTTTTATGTCTTTGACATAGGAAATTATCCCGATTGAATCGCCCGATCTCAAGGCTAATGTTATAGTTATTAATAAATTGAGAAACTGGGAATCGTGAAATATATACAGGTAAAATGGTTATAACAAATAATTATAATTATAAATAGTGCTGACATTAATTATATAAAAAAATATTCAATTCCTTTTGAACAAGGATAGTTACTACTAATTAGTTATATAAAAAAAATGAAAATTGAGCTCAATCTCTTTTTAATGGATCCATAATAAAAAAAAAACAATATCTATATCACCCAATCGATGATATCCGTGTAACCTTCTTCTTCTTCTTCTGCTTCTCCTCTGCTTGTGTTGATGACCGTCAACGGAACGGGAGCTTGCTCTGCTTTGCTCTCTGGCTCTTGGCTAAGACTGACTAAAACTCGCCCTTCGTCTCATCCCCACTCCTAAGAGCACAAAGGGATGATGCTTAACAAAGTGGGAGGGTGGCTGGTCATGATATTCTCAAATATCATGAATGTTACAATTGCCTTCCCTTATAAATAAAAAAAATTTATGAAATTTTTTTTTTTTAAGTGGATCCACAATATTATGTTGCTGCGTTCGGTTTGTTGAATTGGTTGTTTATAACGGGTGTTGAAATTTTACAAAGTTTATAGTAATAATAGTTCAAATTTTGCAAGGTTTTAAATTGCTTGAAAAGCGTACAAGTTGTTTTAATTTTTTACTTAACTAAATTATTATGCTAATTAGTATGGATTAGTTCGAAGGTACATTGTTTTATGGATCATAACGCGATTTGGAAAACATTTGTTGAAAAGACGGTAGAGTGTGATTAGTACTACATATTGGTTTTTAATTAAAATACTAGACAATTCTACTGGTAATTAGTAACAATAGAGAAAAATTGTTGAGTGTGTGTGTGTGATTTAAATATTTTACCTGAGTGAAAAGATAGTGTTTATAAAAAAATTATAAATGTTACGAAAAGATAGGGAGGTCGTTGCCGTGTATAAAATTGTATGAGCTCATTTTATTTCCTTGCTATAAAATTAATTATAATGGACTTAAGCATTCAAAGAATATTTACGATCTGTTTTATAGATTAAGTGATAATGAAAGCAAAAGCTTCACTTGCTGATAATTCCATAGACTTTACTAGGGTCAATACTTCTAATAATAGTTTGTTTTTGTTTGTATAAACTTCTAAAGTTTATGTGTCATCCGATCAGTATTATTTTCATTTAGTAATGAAAATAATAAAAGAAAACTATAAATTTTTTTTCTTTTTTTGAAGTCATATTGTATCGAACAAAAAACATCCCTGTAATTATTTTTAAATGCCTTCCATTCATTAATTTTAATGTTGTTCAAATCAAACACGCAAAAAGGAATTTCATCAAGATGAGTTGGAATTTGAGATCCCAATTTCTTCATATCCAAAACTTTATTTTGAATTATTTTTAAATTTTTCACGTTATCGCTGGTTGTCTGCTGATGCTCTGTAATTTGATCTTTCAATGAAATCACTTCTCCTTTCTTAATATTCGCTGTTTCTTCTAACTCTGAAAATTTATTCTCCAACAAACTCATATTATTCTCATAGTCAAGCTTTATTAGATCATGTTGACGTGAGGTACACTCATCATTGTTATCTGCAATCTTCTGTTCATCCTCCAATGAAGTCATTTTCTCTTCATTATCCTTAGTTGAATATAAGCTAAGATCTGTCTGACAATCAGCATCAACTAGTTGTGACTTTGTTAAATTTGTTTTTTCATGATCTGTTGTATTTTTCAATAGAATGATTTCTTCTTTTAATTTTGAATTTACATTATTATTTCCTTGGAGTGTTCTCTCCTCACAAATTCGTAATTGTCTATCTAATTTTTCGTTTACATCCGTGAAACCTTGTTCGAATTTAGCCGATCTTCCCGATTTTATTTCTTCCCTTAAGTGATCAAACTTCCCGCTCAACTCTTTTTGTTCTTTATTATTTTCTTTAATTGCGTTAAATTGACTGTTTAATTTTTCGTTTATTTCTTTGTTATTTTCTTTAAGTGCGTTAAATTGACTGTTTAACTGGGCAAGGATTAGTTGTAACATCTTGGAATGATTTATCGTGGGTTCGGGGTCGGGGGCTGAGGCGTCTCCTTTAGAGGCTGGGTTTGACCCAACCCCAGTACCTGAGTCTGACCCACACATGTTTGTGTTCGTCATTTGTGTCTGTGTTTGTGTAACAAATGTTAAATTAGAAGAAAAATATAATATGTTAGTAAATAGTTCTAGTTATTATTCTAACATGCAATACCTCACAATTCCTTTGGTTTCTTTAGAATTTTTGAAGTTAATCCCGGAACGGCCCCCATTGGAACCTACCTCATTTTTTACCATTTTATTTTCTAATTTATTATATCAATTGACCTTAACTAATTTGGTAGGTCCGTCATGAGATCTTTAATTCAACTTGTTTTTATGTCTTTGACATAGGAAATTATCCCGATTGAATCGCCCGATCTCAAGGCTAATGTTATAGTTATTAATAAATTGAGAAACTGGGAATTGTGAAATATATACAGGTAAAATGGTTATAACAAATAATTATAATTATAAATAGTGCTGACATTAATTATATAAAAAAATATTCAATTCCTTTTGAACAAGGATAGTTACTACTAATTAGTTATATAAAAAAAATGAAAATTGAGCTCAATCTCTTTTTAATGGATCCATAATAAAAAAAAAACAATATCTATATCACCCAATCGATGATATCCGTGTAACCTTCTTCTTCTTCTTCTGCTTCTCCTCTGCTTGTGTTGATGACCGTCAACGGAACGGGAGCTTGCTCTGCTTTGCTCTCTGGCTCTTGGCTAAGACTGACTAAAACTCGCCCTTCGTCTCATCCCCACTCCTAAGAGCACAAAGGGATGATGCTTAACAAAGTGGGAGGGTGGCTGGTCATGATATTCTCAAATATCATGAATGTTACAATATATATTAACATAATCAGTACGGAGCACCATATAGTGACTCCGTTTAAGATTGCGGATGTTCATCAATACTGGTCCAACATTAACAAGGAGGTATGTGCGTAACTAGGATCTGTACCCAGTTACGTGACACAGTGGGCTAAAACTGTAAATAACGTGATCAAAGGTATTTCTCATTACTTCGTTGATTCGATGTCTATCTCAATATAATACTGTCTTTAATACATTGTTGGGTAGAACGTACCAACCTTTCACCCGAATACAAATAATTGTGACAAGTACCTGTTTGTGGATGGCATTGTGGGGCCTTCTTCGATGGAGATATTTACTTTTGATCATGTTTATTTTTCGGTTTTAGCCAACTGTGTACCGTTCCCTTCGTAACATTTGCTATTGCTTTATGTCTGTTATTACTGTTTATTGTGTATATTTTTATTCAACTGATTAATTATAAATGACAATTATCAACTGACAAACATCACAATAGCATTACATATTCGTGTCTATGACTATCTGCTTTCTTCAAAATCAAATTTAAGCGTATTCTCAAAGCTGACAATACACTCACAGAACATTGACATAATTACTACGGAGCATTACTACGTGAACTCGTTTAAGATTGCCGAAGATCTTCGAAGCTGTTCCAACATTAACAAGGAGGTCTATGCGTAGCTAGGATCTGTACCCAGTTACGTGACACAGTGGGCTAAAACTGTAAATAACGTGATTATAATTTATACTGATGACATTATAGGGTCAATGTCTCTGGTCATATAATTATAATTTCTTACCAAACATTACAACTTTTAAACCCCCCAAACCATCATATTCACTTTGTAGTTACAAATAATAAAAATGTAGTCTGATTGTGAATACTCATTGGTGTTCATGAATACAAATACTGTAAAAACCGTTGCTACTGTCGACTTTTGATCAAGTTTTTATTCGGTTTTAGCAAACTGTGCACTTAGCCAGACCTTTACCCTTCTTGACATTTATTATATTTGTATATGTTATATTATATGTAGTGTTTTTCCTCTAATCTATTAATGGACAACTTTACGACATACTAGTATGCCTTAAATGTGATGAAAACCTAACAACTCTATTTTCTGCAAAGCTATGCCAATCCGCCAACGGACCATTTAAAGCACTCATATATATCAATGACTGAAAAAACGAACACAGTACATTGATACAAATAACACGGAGCATCGTATCATGAATCCGTTTGAGATTGCGGAAGTTCACCTTTACTGTTCCAACATTAACAAGAAAGTATGTGCGTAACTAGGATCTGTACCCAGTTACGTGACACGGTGGGCTAAAACTGTAAATAACGTGATCAAAGGTATTTCTCATTACTTCGTTGATTCGATGTCTATCTCAATATAATACTGTCTTTAATACATTGTTAGGGTGAATGTGTCAACCTTTCGCCTGAATACAAATAATTGTGACAAGTACTCGTTTGTGGATGGCATTGTGGGGCCTTCTTCGATGGAGATATTTACTTTTGATCATGTTTACTTTTCGGTTTTAGCCAACTGTGTACCGCTCCCTTCGTAACATTTGCTATTGCTTTATGTTCGTTATTACTGTTTATTGTGTATATTTTTATTCAACTGATTAATTATAAATGACAATTATCAACTGACAAACATCACAATAGCATTACATATTCGTGTTTATGCCTATCTGCTTTCTTCAAATTGAAATTTAAGCGTATTCTCACAGCTGACAATTCACTCACAGAACATTGACATAATTACTACGGAGCATTAATTAGTGAGTCCGTTTGAGATTGCGGAAATTCATTATTACTGTTCCAACATTAACAAGAAGGTTTGTGCGTAGCTAGGATCTGTACCCAGTTACGTGACACAGTGGGCTAAAACTGTAAATAACGTGATCAAAGGTATTTCTCATTACTTCGTTGATTCGATGTCTATCTCAATATAATACTGTCTTTAATACATTGTTAGGGTGCATGTGTCAACCTTTCGCTTGAATACAAATAATTGTGACAAGTACTCGTTTGTGGATGGCATTGTGGGGCCTTCTTCGATGGAGATATTTACTTTTGATCATGTTTACTTTTCAGTTTTAGCAAACTGTGTACCGTTCCCTTCGTAACATTTGCTATTGCTTTATTTCTGTTATTACTATTTATTGTGTATATTTTTATTCAACTGATTAATTATAAATGACAATTATCAACTGACAAACATCACAATAGCATTACATATTCGTGTCTTTGACTATCTGCTTTCTTCAAATTAAAATTTAAGCGTATTCTCACAGCTGACAATTCACTCACAGAACATTGACATAATTACTACGGAGCATTAATTAGTGAGTCCGTTTGAGATTGCGGAAATTCATTATTACTGTTCCAACATTAACAAGGAGGTATGTGCGTAGCTAGGATCTGTACCCAGTTACGTGACACAGTTGGCTAAAATTGAAAATAACGTGATCAAAGGTGTTTCTCATTACTTCGTTGATTCGATGTCTATCTCAATATAATACTGTCTTTAATACATTGTTGGGGTAAATGTGTCAACCTTTCGCCTGAATACAAATAATTGTGACAAGTACTCGTTTGTGGATGGCATTGTGGGGCCTTCTTCGATTGAGATATTTACTTTTGATCATGTTTACTTTTCAGTTTTAGCAAACTGTGTACCGTTCCCTTCGTAACATTTGCTATTGCTTTATTTCTGTTATTACTATTTATTGTGTATATTTTTATTCAACTGAATAATTATAAATGACAATTATCAACTGACAAACATCACAATAGCATTACATATTCGTGTCTTTGACTATCTGCTTTCTTCAAATTAAAATTTAAGCGTATTCTCACAGCTGACAATTCACTCACAGAACATTGACATAATTACTACGGAGCATTAATTAGTGAGTCCGTTTGAGATTGCGGAAATTCATTATTACTGTTCCAACATTAACAAGGAGGTATGTGCGTAGCTAGGATCTGTACCCAGTTACGTGACACAGTTGGCTAAAACTGAAAATAACGTGATCAAAGGTGTTTCTCATTACTTCGTTGATTCGATGTCTATCTCAATATAATACTGTCTTTAATACATTGTTCGGGTGAATGTGTCAACCTTTCGCCTGAATACAAATAATTGTGACAAGTACTCGTTTGTGGATGGCATTGTGGGGCCTTCTTCGATGGAGATATTTACTTTTGATCATGTTTACTTTTCAGTTTTAGCAAACTGTGTACCGTTCCCTTCGTAACATTTGCTATTGCTTTATGTCTGTTATTACTATTTATTGTGTATATTTTTATTCAACTGATTTATTATAAATGACAATTATCAACTGACAAACATCACAATAGCATTACATATTCGTGTCTTTGACTATCTGCTTTCTTCAAATTAAAATTTAAGTGTATTCTCACAGCTGACAATTCACTCACAGAACATTGACATAATTACTACGGAGCATTAATTAGTGAGTCCGTTTGAGATTGCGGAAATTCATTATTACTGTTCCAACATTAACAAGAAGGTATGTGCGTAACTAGGATCTGTACCCAGTTACGTGACACAGTGGGCTAAAACTGTAAATAACGTGATCAAAGGTATTTCTCATTACTTCGTTGATTCGATGTCTATCTCAATATAATACTGTCTTTAATACATTGTTCGGGTGAATGTGTCAACCTTTCGCCTGAATACAAATAATTGTGACAAGTACTTGTTTGTGGATGGCATTGTGGGGCCTTCTTCGATGGAGATATTTACTTTTGATCATGTTTACTTTTCAGTTTTAGCAAACTGTGTACCGTTCCCTTCGTAACATTTGCTATTGCTTTATGTCTGTTATTACTATTTATTGTGTATATTTTTATTCAACTGATTTATTATAAATGACAATTATCAACTGACAAACATCACAATAGCATTACATATTCGTGTCTTTGACTATCTGCTTTCTTCAAATTAAAATTTAAGTGTATTCTCACAGCTGACAATTCACTCACAGAACATTGACATAATTACTACGGAGCATTAATTAGTGAGTCCGTTTGAGATTGCGGAAATTGATTATTACTGTTCCAACATTAACAAGTAGGTATGTGCGTAACTAGGATCTGTACCCAGTTACGTGTCACAGTGGGCTAAAACTGTAAATAACGTGATCAAAGGTATTTCTCATTACTTCGTTGATTCGATGTCTATCTCAATATAATACTGCCTTTAATACATTGTTCGGGTGAATGTGTCAACCTTTCGCCTGAATACAATTAATTGTGACAAGTACCTGTTTGTGGACGGCATTGTGGGGCCTTCTTCGATGGAGATATTTACTTTTGATCATGTTTACTTTTCGGTTTTAGCCAACTGTGTACCGCTCCCTTCGTAACATTTGCTATCACTCACAGAACATTGACATAATTACTACGGAGCATTAATTAGTGAACTCGTTTAAGATTGCCGAAGTTCTTCGAAGCTGTTCCAACATTAACAAGGAGGTATGTGCGTAACTAGGATCTGTACCTAGTTATGTGACACCGTGAACTAAAACTGTAAATAACGTGATCAAAGGTATTTCTCATTACTTCGTTGATTCGATGTCTATCTCAATATAATACTGTCTTTAATACATTGTTGGGTAGAATGTACCAACCTTTCACCTGAATACAAATAATTGTAACAAGTACTCGTTTGTGGATGGCATTGTGGGGCCTTCTTCGATGGAGATATTTACTTTTGATCATGTTTACTTTTCAGTTTTAGCAAACTGTGTACCGTTCCCTTCGTAACATTTGCTATTGCTTTATGTCTGTTATTACTATTTATTGTGTATGTTTTTATTCAACTGATTTATTATAAATGACAATTATCAACTGACAAACATCACAATAGCATTACATATTCGTGTCTTTGACTATCTGCTTTCTTCAAATTAAAATTTAAGTGTATTCTCACAGCTGACAATTCACTCACAGAACATTGACATAATTACTACGGAGCATTAATTAGTGAGTCCGTTTGAGATTGCGGAAATTCATTATTACTGTTCCAACATTAACAAGGAGGTATGTGCGTAACTAGGATCTGTACCCAGTTACGTGTCACAGTGGGCTAAAACTGTAAATAACGTGATCAAAGATATTTCTCATTACTTCGTTGATTCGATGTCTATCTCAATATAATACTGCCTTTAATACATTGTTGGGTAGAATGTACCAACCTTTCACCTGAATACAAATAATTGTGACAAGTACTTGTTTGTGGATGGCATTGTGGGGCCTTCTTCGATGGAGATATTTACTTTTGATCATGTTTACTTTTCGGTTTTAGCCAACTGTGTACCGCTCCCTTCGTAACATTTGCTATCACTCACAGAACATTGACATAATTACTACGGAGCATTGATACGTGAACTCGTTTAAGATTGCCGAAGTTCTTCGAAGCTGTTCCAACATTAACAAGGAGGTATGTGCGTAACTAGGATCTGTACCCAGTTACGTGACACCGTGAACTAAAACTGAAAATAACGTGATCAAAGGTGTTTCTCATTACTTCGTTGATTCGATGTCTATCTCAATATAATATGTCTTTAATACATTGTTGGGTAGAATGTACCAACCTTTCACCTGAATACAAATAATTGTGACAAGTACTTGTTTGTGGATGGCATTGTGGGCCCTTCTTCGAAAGAGATTTTTACTTTTGATCATGTTTATTTTTCGGTTTTAGCCAACAGTGTACCGCTCCCTTCGTAACATTAGCTTACTGCTATATGTTCCTTATTACTATTTATTGTGTATTTGTTTATTGTTTATTATTGACTACATTATTCTGACTTCCTAAATGTAGACGATAGGTTTTCACTACATTGTAATAGCGATTTTACGTATATGATATTGATTATTGATTCGAAACTAATGGTATTGAGTATTGTTATATCTATCAACACAAAAAAAATAATGCAAAAGAACACTGGGGAATGAGTGACTTTAGTCAGAGATTGTGAATGTCATTTGCAATGTTTCCAACATAAATCATTCTTTGTCTCTAACATTATTTATTTATTAATTAATTAAACATCGCCACTCGAATCAGATGAAATATAATTAAGTACTTTTGCTACTGAACATGCAGCTTTGACACATCTTGAAGGTTGTAAATGTTCATTCAAGCTGTTCCAATATTAACAAAGAGGTATGAGCGCTGCTGGGATCTGTACCCAGTTTCGTAGCACAGTGGGATACAACTATTATAAATAAATTGATCAAACGTCTTCCTGATGTCATTGTGTGTCCAAAGTTAATCACAGAATCCATTTTCTTAAAATTCAATATATATCCTATATATTCAATATTATACCTGAGGACAATAGTAAATGCCCCTCATTACGTCAGCAACAAAACCTTTCATTACGATCTTAATATACCCTACATTCCTGAACACATCCTTTCCAAGTTCATGAAATTCCATAGTAACCTATTCAACCACCCTAATCCCCTAGCACAATTATTACGCTGCACCACTCATCCCTATAATCCTCCTCGGAGACTAAAACGCCAGTGACCTCGTGACCTGTTATAAATACGTGACAGCGGGAGTACTGGCAATGGCCAGTTTCTCCAATCATGTCCTGAGCGTCTGTGGCTCTCGCGCTCTTGGTCAGCCTCCGCTGACTCGTATCCGGTGACGCGGCTGACGGAGGAGCGTGGGGGACTTCCCAGGACACCGCTTTCTCTTTCGCATGTGAGGGATCCACCATGTGGATTTGAGAGGTCTCTGGGCCATTTGTAAATACTGTGTGAATGAAAATTGTAAATATGGTATGAATGAAAACATTTATCACTATTACTTATTGCCCAATGAGGCAGATTGTAATTTTATCACAATATAGTTTTCTTTAATCTGATCTGAGAAAACCTTATGCTGTTTTCTACTTGTGAAATAGTGAATAATGTTGCTATTTGTTGTTCTACCCCTTCGAGCCACTGTATAATTTATGTACTAATCTATAAAAAAGTTCAGGGGGAACGCTCTAAACCAAAAAAAAACAAAAAAACTAGAAAATAAATAACACCTGAAGGAAAAAAAAAGGTGTATCTAATAGGACACCTCCACACTGCGGCTGCTAAAACGAGGGGACTGTGATGTAATTAGTACAGAGCATGATGTGAAGAATCTGCTTGAGATTGCGGAAGTTTATCAATGCTGGTCCAACATTAACAAGGAGGTATGTGCGTAGCTAAGATCTGTACCCAGTTACGTGACACAGTGGGCTGAAACAGTAAATAACGTGATCAAAAGTCGTGATGACTTTGTGTGTTCAATTTTTATCCTTAACTTCAAGATATATCTTCATTGTCAGAGACAATATGTTTCAACAGACTATTCTCACAGAGGGCAATAACTCACAAGGCACTAAATGTGAATGCCTAAAACTCTTTGCTCACTGGTGGTCTTATAATGTTTCTAGATTTAGAAATTATTTATTTTTTAGTATTAAAAAAATTCTATTGATGGATTTATTTTTATAATATATACATGTAAAGAAAGTATACTTTCTTTAATTTTAATTTCCCGCGCTGCTTCTACTGACCACCACTAGATGGAGCTATCAGCAAAATTCTAAAAAGTGAGAAGATAGAGAAATGTTTCATTAAGTAATTAAATTTGTAATTAGAGTGTGAATAAAGAAATGGTAATTATAAACTGTAATTGTCGTTTCTTTGTTTACGGAGAAACTGATATCAGTTTATTCACCCCACCTTCAATATTTGTCTTACATTATTATTATTTATTCATTATTATTATTTATAGCACTGGGAAATGAAATACGGAACTTATTCTTTTAACATTCATTTTAAGACTATGGATGTTATCACGGAGGTTCCAACAGTATTAGCATGGAGATACATTTGCAGCTGGGTTCAGTACCTAGCACAGTGGGCTAAAACCATAAAAAAAAAAACAGGTGATCAAAATAGCTCTCGAAGGTGTTAACAGTAACTTAACATTTCATAAAAAGTGAAAAAATATATAGGGACTTGTCGAATATAAATACATTTTCACTTCAAAATATAAACCTATATCTTCACAATATATTAGAAAAATAGATAATAACATTTTTCATGTAAAATATATTTAAAAAAAAAATTGTTAGAGTAACTTCTCGGCATTGTGTAGAATTTTTCAATTTAATAATGATAGTGTGTTTTTTTTTTCGGTTTTAGTCGACTGTGCAGCAATTTCGTAATTCCTGACATTTACAATAGCGTATTTTTACTATTTTTATTTGTGTGTGTGTGTGTGTGAATGAGTATTTATGAATTCATATGTTGTAACATACCTCGTTTCTTATTATTATTTTCTGGTCGTCGGTATATCCAATGGTAATATGGTGGAAATATTCTTTATTCGTAGTACAATTATTCTTCAATATTTTTAAAATAACTGATCACTATGAACAGTTACGTCGTTCACTGAAGAATGGGCGTGAACTAACCTTTCCCTCTTTAAACACCACCTCCCTCTTATTTTCCAAAGGAAAGGTTACGTGATAGGAATTTTAAATTAATAAAAATTAAAATTACAGGTGGTAAATTTTGGAAAATAATAATTCCATCTTAATATATATATATAATTTAATTGTAAATTTTCGTAGTGGTATATTTATATCAGAGCAATTGTTTTGTAAAGGTAATAATTATATAACAATTTATGTTTTTTATGTAATAAATCTTAATGAAATTTAGACATTTTAACTAATGTAAACCAAGCTTATTAAGTAAGCTCTGTTTAATGCGGAGTCATTAACACTTCATGACTATAAATACCATGCCTTTATTAGCGGGCTTAAAATCCGTTAAGTCACACTTCATGACCACGAAAGCCGTGACCAATTTTGTATAAGCAATTTTCCCTAAACGTTTACTAATAATTATTAAAACTAATATATGCTAGCAATTTATTCATTTATATTAGTATCATTAATAAACCATTTTTTTTTTCCAGGTAAGCGAATCGTTCAACTTATCATTAGTCAACTAAATCGTATGTACATTAGCAATAGTAATTATCTTATGCTTTAAATAACATAATAAATGTTACTTAATAATTAATTAATAAATCATTATTAGTTTTGGTAAATAATCCAACTGTATGTATATATATATATATATAAAATTTATTCTATACTTTTTTTATTAACACTAAGAACAAACACTGCGGAGCAACTATGGTAACATGGATTTGAGATGGTGAATGAGATTGGATGGTCATTGTTACTATTTCAAAATTAACAAGGATTATGTGTGTAGTTAGGTCCTTCCCAGTTACGTGCCCTAGTGGGCTAAAACTGTAAATAACGTGGTCATACGTCTCCTTTATTACAAGAGAATCAATGTTCAGCTAACGTATTCTCGACTGTCCAACTGGTTATTATCTGCCATCAATACAATCAATATATTTTCAGTATTAGAATTAATCTAATCATTACCTTCTTTTAGACACAGAGATCGGATTCATTTTTGTATTTATTAATTTTTTGTAGCGTTATTAAGCTTTATAATTATTTTTGAGCAAGTCTGTTTTAGCCAATTGTGCCTTGCTCCCTTTCTAAGAATTATTGTAATTGTATATAAAATACTAATCATACATAAACGTATATGTAAACGAAAGAATAAAAGAATTCTATTTCAATATGTCACCTGTGTAATTAACTACCAGATGATACAAACATCTGACAAATAATTATCCAAAATTACTACCTGTAGGAATGATACGGGATATTGCACACATCTTCAGTTTGAGATTGTGGGAGTTCACAGTAACTGTTCCAACATTAACAAGAAGGTATATGCGTAACTAGGATCTGCACCCAGTTACGTGACACAGTGGGCTAAAACCAAATAACGTGATCAAAAGTATTTCCTACGATATCATCTGTTGTGGCCACCTCTTAATTATGAATAATTATAAGTTCCCCTCTTATCGTATCAGACCTTGTATCTATGTCATATAATGAATATCAGAAAATATGTATCTATTTTTCATTATGTTTAATAAATGTTATGAAGCCAGTGAGAGTGGGGGAGGAACTGATGTAGTGGGGGGAGACAGCCGTAGGTGAGGACTTATCCCCACCCTACTGGAGGCCGCCTATATAAGCCCCGGGATCAGAGAGAATTGGCTGTAATTCCAAATTTATTTATTTATTTTTGTCATTGTATATATATATTATGAATAAAGAGGTTTTAAAAGAAAAAAAAAAAAAAAATTGGCAAACGAACTGCACCGTCACTTGGAACACTACTCTCTCCTCTCTGCACTGGCGTTTGCTGCGCTACTTAAACCATGGTCTTCTCATTCAACTACCTCTGCATATCTCTCTCCTAACCTCGCTATGTTTTAGTCCGGCGTTGTCAGACCTAACACTTTCTTAGTGGGAATCTCTGCCTTCGTCTCGCCAAAATTAGCACCTCCTTGGGAAAGACCTCTCCCTCGCGGACGACGGTGGCCGTGGCCCTGCAAATTTACCAAGTAGTGTCTCCCACGGCAATCCAGTCTGCTTCTCTCCGGTCCACACTCGCCTTTGGGATCCGGACGGTTTTCGCCTACTCTTAGACACCGAGTGTGAATTGGTAGTCATTCCAAGACCACGTAAACTACCTATAAACCTACCCTGTACCTCTTTTCCTGAACATAGTGCTTTGTCGGGGCACACCTTCTAAAGATCTTATGGAATCATATCAAAACAAATTAGCCTGCCCGCCGACTAGGCCGGCAGCCAGGGTAAAAGGCCACAGGTCCACCCGCCTTATTTCTTTCTGGGCGTTCGCCGGACGGCGGCTAAGAGGTTGTAGTGACCCTAGCCCGTGGTGGACGTATCCTCCCCACTTTGGGGATACTCAGTTATCTGAGCCCAACATCATCGTTTCAACAATTATCGGGACATTATAGCTTAAATATACAACTACTCAACTATAAATGATCTGTTTACAATTTGTATAGAAGACTATATAATATATTACATTAAACAAAAATAATTCTGTTAGATATTTACTTTTGTTCATTTTTATACTCTGTTTCAGCCAATTGTGCTACAATCCCTTCACAACCTTTACTATACATCTGCACAATATTACACATAACATAATGTTAAATAAATCATTAAAAAATATTTATTAATATATATCCTGTATATTTTATTACTACGGAGCATAATCCAATGACATCGACCTGAGATTGTGGGGAGTTCATAGTAACTGTTCCAACATTAACAAGGAGGTATGTGCGTAACTAGGATCTGTACCCAGTTACGTGGCACAGTGGGCTAAAACTGTAAATAACATGATTAAAACTCTTGGTAATAACGTTTGTTCAATGTTTATAATAGAATCCTTTTATATATATGTATCATACATAGGCAATATCATTAGACAAAAATACAATACAAATAATCCTGACAATAGCAATTCTCATTTACTACATAGTCACTTCATAATTCTCATTTTGACATTGCAGTCTTTAAGTTAAAAATTGAGTTGATCATTTTGTTATTCAGATTTAGTCCACTATGTCTATTGTAGCCTTTACCTTCTTTACAATTAATTTAGTTCTATACGAAATTCTGTTTATATACGTGATTGGATGCACTTAAAATAAAATAATTATATTTTACTGTTATTTAGTATGTAATTGTCTACCTGAGAGAGTTAATTCCTTATGGTAACTTGTATATCAGCTTTAGATGTCTTTCAAAAGTTGCAGACAATTCTTTACAAATGTCCCCGTTCTTCAATGACCCTCGTGGTTAATACACCCCCAAATAATTAGACAACTAAACATGGGCAGTAAGATCACGTACTACTAACTGCTAGTCCCTCTCAGTCTGACTAAAGGTGACGTGTGCCTCCAAAATGCCCGCTAGTTTTGCCTTCTGGAGGCGAAAAACTACTCTGAAAATGGAGTGAAAGTACACCTAAGTATCGAACACATACAACAGTTAGTTTACTAAGAAGAAACACATACATTAATCTAGTGCTACAGAATAATGTACGCGACTTCAATTTGAGCTTGTCAATGGTCACATTTATTGTTCCAATATTAACAATGGTGAAACCTTTGCTGGTTTTTAATTAAACGAATACCAATCTTATTATTGTGTAAGTTTGAACGTTACCGCCAAACTTCGGCACATATGTTAGGTCTACAGAGGGCGTTAGTATCAAAGGACGATCCGAGCTGTTAACCTCGTGAATAGCTGAACTCTTGTTAAGACAATTATAAACTTTAGCTTATTATCGACAATTGTATTTATTCCGGTTAGTTTTAAGTTTTATTTGTTTATTGTAATATTTTTAGCGCAAGCTAATGTGTACATATGTTAAATAATACAGTTCTAAACTACATCTGCAAGTGTTCGATTTATAACCTGAGAACCTCCACCCCCTTTAAGTCTCTGATTGGAATCAGTTTTTTTGCCGCATGTTGTGAACAGAACGATACCGTTAGATATATTTGTACTAAATTCTTCAGATGCAGTCTTCTAATAGGACTCTAACTAATAAAATCCTTTATGTTTTGCATAACAAACATATTTTGCCACGAGGCTCGGTCCAGTGCATTTTGGCTTATATGGTTTTACACTATAACACCTACTTGGAGGTGATGCTTACTTGATCTCTTAATATATTCATAATTTTGGATAGATTTAGTAAATAAACACGAGTATCCAAACCTCTTCAAGATGGTATCACTTAAAGCCAGTTTGTATTATCTGAAATCATTTTAGCTTCAAGTTTGAATTGAGATATGTGAGTGTGAGACATCTCGTTTGTCCCGGCCACCAAACAAACAAAAATATAATCGATTTGCTTCAGAAGGTCAAAGAGCCTTTTTAAATATTTAAGTTCACAGAGTTCAATTGAAAGTGATATATTCGTTGTTATACCGGTATAAATTACCTTATCATATCACCTTATAACAAAATAAGTTGCAATAATAAAAAAATAAATATCAGTTACATACAAAAGAGAAGACCTAAAAGCCAAGCTCACAAGGCAATAAATACATCGCCCCTCACTCGGAGATCGCGAAACTCCGCGTCTCGAGACTAGAAGAAAATTACAATTGAAGCTAAATAACATTAAAGGGATTATATTAATTAATATGTATGGGATCATTTGAGATTGTAAATGTTCCTCAATACTGTTCAAACATTAACAAGGAGGTCTGTGCGTACATAGGTACTGTACCCAGTTACGTGACACAGTGAACTAAAACTGTAAATAACGTGAGCGAAGGTATTTTTTATGTATCCGAATATACATACCTTTAATGTTAATAAACATTTATGAATAATTGGAGTAATGTTTTTCAAAAAGTAGATAATATACAACATTTCACCTGCACTCATGTTTTATTCTGATTGACAAGACTGTTCGTCATTCGCATCGCAATGTGCTACATATTATATACATATATGTGTTTGTGTACTGTTTGTAATTGTTACCTTATTGTGACATCCTAAAGGTAACTTGTAGTACTTATACAACCTGGTTTTATTTACTGTTGAAGGTTGAAATTGCGATTGCTATTCATAGTAAAAAGGGTTCAATATCTTATTGTTACGGAATATTACACGTGACTTCCGTTTGAGATTGCGGATGTTCATGTACACTGTTCCAACATTAATAAGGAGGTATTAGAGTAACTAGGATCTGTACCCAGTTACGTGACACAGTGAACTAAAATTGTAAATAACGTGATCAAAGGTGTTTCTCATTACTTCGTTGATTCGATGTCTATCTCAATATAATACTGTCTTTAATACATTGTTGGGGTAAATGTGTCAACCTTTTGCCTGAATACAAATAATTGTGACAAGTACTTGTTTGTAGACGGCATTGTGGGGCCTTCTTCGATGGAGATATTTACCTTTGATCATGTTTTCGGTTTTAGCCAACTGTGTACCGTTTCCTTCGTAACATTTGCTATTGCTATATGTTCGTTATTACTGTTTATTGTGTATATTTTTATTCAACTGATAAATTATAAATGAGAATTATCAACTGACAAACATCACAATAGCATTACATATTCGTGTCTATGACTATCTGCTTTCTTCAAAATCAAATTTAAGCGTATTCTCACAGCTGACAATTCACTCACAGAACATTGACATAATTACTACGGAGCATTACTACGTGAACTCGTTTAAGATTGCCGAAGTTCTTTTAAGCTGGTCCAACATTAACAAGGAGGTATGTGCGTAGCTAGGATCTGTACCCAGTTACGTGACACAGTGGGCTAAAACTGTAAATAACGTGATCAAAGGTATTTCTCATTACTTTGTTGATTCGATGTCTATCTCAATATAATACTGTTTGTTATACATTGTTGGGTAGAACGTACCAACCTTTCACCCGAATACAATTAATTGTGACAAGTACCTGTTTGTGGACGGCATTGTGGGGCCTTCTTCGATGGAGATATTTACTTTTGATCATGTTCACTTTTCGGTTTTAGCCAACTGTGTACCGCTCCCTTCGTAACATTTGCTATTGCTATATGTTCGTTATTAATATTTATTGTGGATTTTTTTGTTCAACTGATTAATTATAAATGAGAATTATCAACTGGCGAACATCACAATAGCATTACATATTCGTGTCTATGACTATCTGCTTTCTTCAAAATCAAATTTAAGTGTATACTCAAAGCTGACAATACACTCACAGAACATTGGCATAATTACTACGGAGCATTAATTAGTGAGTCCGTTTGAGATTGCGGAAATTCATTATTGCTGTTCCAACATTAACAAGGAGGTATGTGCGTAACTAGGATCTGTACCCAGTTACGTGACACAGTGGGCTAAAACTGTAAATAACGTGATCAAAGGTATTTCTCATTACTTTGTTGATTCGATGTCTATCTCAATATAATACTGTTTGTTATACATTGTTGGGTAGAACGTACCAACCTTTCACCCGAATACAATTAATTGTGACAAGTACCTGTTTGTGGACGGCATTGTGGGGCCTTCTTCGATGGAGATATTTACTTTTGATCATGTTCACTTTTCGGTTTTAGCCAACTGTGTACCGCTCCCTTCGTAACATTTGCTATTGCTATATGTTCGTTATTAATATTTATTGTGGATTTTTTTGTTCAACTGATTAATTATAAATGAGAATTATCAACTGGCGAACATCACAATAGCATTACATATTCGTGTCTATGACTATCTGCTTTCTTCAAAATCAAATTTAAGTGTATACTCAAAGCTGACAATACACTCACAGAACATTGGCATAATTACTACGGAGCATTAATTAGTGAGTCCGTTTGAGATTGCGGAAATTCATTATTGCTGTTCCAACATTAACAAGGAGGTATGTGCGTAACTAGGATCTGTACCCAGTTACGTGACACAGTGGGCTAAAACTGTAAATAACGTGATCAAAGGTATTTCTCATTACTTCGTTGATTCGATGTCTATCTCAATATAATACTGTCTTTAATACATTGTTGGGGTGAATGTGCCAACCTTTCGCCTGAATACAAATAATTGTGACAAGTACCTGTTTGTGGACGGCATTGTGGGGCCTTCTTCGATGGAGTTATTTACTTTTGATCATGTTTACTTTTCGGTTTTAGCCAACTGTGTACCGTTTCCTTCGTAACATTTGCTATTGCTATATGTCTGTTATTAATATTTATTGTGAATTTGTTTATTGTTTATTATTGATTGCATTATTCTGACTTCTCAAAAGTAGACGACCTAAGTTTTATTCCATACTAGTGATATTAAAAATATTTTATCTATAGACGTTAAGAGCAGAAACTACGGAGCAGGCGCAAGATGACTTCAGTTGGAGATTGTGAATGTCCATATTTACTGTTCCAACATTAACAAGGAGATATGTGCGTAACTAGGATCTGTACCCAGTAACGTGACACAGTGGGCTAAAACTGTAAATAACGTGATCAAAGGTATTTCTCATTACTTCGTCGATTCGATGTCTATCTCAATATAATACTGTCTTTAATACATTGTTGGGGTGAATGTGCCAACCTTTCGCCTGAATACAAATAATTGTGACAAGTACCTGTTTGTGGATGGCATTGTGGGGCCTTCTTCGAAAGAGATATTTACTTTTGATCATGTTTACTTTTCGGTTTTAGCCAACTGTGTACCGCTCCCTTCGTAACATTTGCTATTGCTATATGTTCGTTATTAATATTTATTGTGTATATTTTTATTCAACTGATTAATTATAAATGGCAATTATCAACTGACAAACATCAAAATAGCATTACATATTCGTGTCTGTGACTATCTGCTTTCTTCAAATTAAAATTTAAGTGTATTCTCACAGCTGACAATTCACTCACAGAACATTGAAATTATTACTACGGAGCATTATTTAGTGAGTCCGCTTGAGATTGCGGAAATTCATTATTACTGTTCCAACATTAACAAGGAGGTATGTGCGTAGCTAGGATCTGTACCCAGTTACGTGACACAGTGGGCTAAAAAAGTACGAAAACTCAATCAAAATTATTCTCGAATATAGTACTGCAGGATTGTCTCAACACAATCCTACCTTTAAAGCAAACATTTTCAATTACTATAAATATATACACATATCATCATTCCTAGGCCGAATACATTCAGATAGATAAGCAAATACTCATTGGTGTACACGAATACAAATACTGTAAAAACTGTTGCTACTGTCGACTTTTGATCAAGTTTTTATTCGGTTTTAGCCAACTGTGTACGTAGTCAGACTTTTACCCTTCTTGACATTAATTATATTTGTATATGTTATATTATGTATGTGTTATAGAAGAGCACACTAAAGAGGGTCGTTAATTTTTCCTCTAATCTATTAATGGACAACTTGACGACATACTAGTATGCCTTAAATTTGATGAAAACCTAACAACTCTATTTTTAGCAAAGCTATGCCAATCTGTCAACCATTGAACCATTAAAATCACTCATATATATTAATGACTGAAAAAACAAACACAGTACATTGATACAAATAACACGGAGCATCGAATCATGAATCCGTTTGAGATTGCGGAAGTTCACCTTTACTGTTCCAACATTAACAAGGAGGTATGTGCGTAACTAGGATCTGTACCCAGTTACGTGACACAGTGGGCTGAAACTGTAAATAACATGATCAAAGGTATTTCTCATTACTTCGTTCATTCGATGTCTATCTCAATATAATACTGTCTTTAATACATTGTTAGGGTGAATGTACCAACGTTTCACCTGAATACAAATAATTGTGACAAGTACTTGTTTGTGGACGGCATTGTGGGGCCTTCTTCGATGGAGTTATTTACTTTTGATCATGTTTACTTTTCGGTTTTAGCCAACTGTGTACCGTTTCCTTCGTAACATTTGCTATTGCTATATGTCTGTTATTAATATTTATTGTGAATTTGTTTATTGTTTATTATTGATTGCATTATTCTGACTTCTCAAAAGTAGACGACCTAAGTTTTATTCCATACTAGTGATATTAAAAATATTTTATCTATAGACGTTAAGAGCAGAAACTACGGAGCAGGCGCAAGATGACTTCAGTTGGAGATTGTGAATGTCCATATTTACTGTTCCAACATTAACAAGGAGATATGTGCGTAACTAGGATCTGTACCCAGTAACGTGACACAGTGGGCTAAAACTGTAAATAACGTGATCAAAGGTATTTCTCATTACTTCGTCGATTCGATGTCTATCTCAATATAATACTGTCTTTAATACATTGTTGGGGTAAATGTGTCAACCTTTTGCCTGAATACAAATAATTGTGACAAGTACTTGTTTGTAGACGGCATTGTGGGGCCTTCTTCGAAAGAGATATTTACTTTTGATCATGTTTACTTTTCGGTTTTAGCCAACTGTGTACCGCTCCCTTCGTAACATTTGCTATTGCTATATGTTCGTTATTAATATTTATTGTGTATATTTTTATTCAACTGATTAATTATAAATGGCAATTATCAACTGACAAACATCACAATAGCATTACATATTCGTGTCTATGACTATCTGCTTTCTTCAAAATCAAATTATGCGTATTCTCACAGCTGACAATTCACTCACAGAACATTGAAATTATTACTACGGAGCATTATTTAGTGAGTCCGCTTGAGATTGCGGAAATTCATTATTACTGTTCCAACATTAACAAGGAGGTATGTGCGTAGCTAGGATCTGTACCCAGTTACGTGACACAGTGGGCTAAAAAAGTACGAAAACTTAATCAAAATTATTCTCGAATATAGTACTGCAGGATTGTCTCAACACAATCCTACCTTTAAAGCTAACATTTTCAATTACTATAAATATATACACATATCATCATTCCTAGGCCGAATACATTCAGATAGATAAGCAAATACTCATTGGTGTACACGAATACAAATACTGTAAAAACTGTTGCTACTGTCGACTTTTGATCAAGTTTTTATTCGGTTTTAGCCAACTGTGTACGTAGTCAGACTTTTACCCTTCTTGACATTAATTATATTTGTATATGTTATATTATGTATGTGTTATAGAAGAGCACACTAAAGAGGGTCGTTAATTTTTCCTCTAATCTATTAATGGACAACTTGACGACATACTAGTATGCCTTAAATTTGATGAAAACCTA
The DNA here is from genome assembly GCA_930367205.1 of Acanthosoma haemorrhoidale. Lineage (NCBI taxonomy): Eukaryota > Metazoa > Arthropoda > Insecta > Hemiptera > Acanthosomatidae > Acanthosoma > Acanthosoma haemorrhoidale. The sequence goes on from OV884012.1 coordinate 152,797,993, forward strand.
ACAACTCTATTTTTAGCAAAGCTATGCCAATCTGTCAACCATTGAACCATTAAAATCACTCATATATATTAATGACTGAAAAAACAAACACAGTACATTGATACAAATAACACGGAGCATCGAATCATGAATCCGTTTGAGATTGCGGAAGTTCACCTTTACTGTTCCAACATTAACAAGGAGGTATGTGCGTAACTAGGATCTGTACCCAGTTACGTGACACAGTGGGCTGAAACTGTAAATAACATGATCAAAGGTATTTCTCATTACTTCGTTCATTCGATGTCTATCTCAATATAATACTGTCTTTAATACATTGTTAGGGTGAATGTACCAACGTTTCACCTGAATACAAATAATTGTGACAAGTACTTGTTTGTGGACGGCATTGTGGGGCCTTCTTCGATGGAGTTATTTACTTTTGATCATGTTTACTTTTCGGTTTTAGCCAACTGTGTACCGTTTCCTTCGTAACATTTGCTATTGCTATATGTCTGTTATTAATATTTATTGTGAATTTGTTTATTGTTTATTATTGATTGCATTATTCTGACTTCTCAAAAGTAGACGACCTAAGTTTTATTCCATACTAGTGATATTAAAAATATTTTATCTATAGACGTTAAGAGCAGAAACTACGGAGCAGGCGCAAGATGACTTCAGTTGGAGATTGTGAATGTCCATATTTACTGTTCCAACATTAACAAGGAGATATGTGCGTAACTAGGATCTGTACCCAGTAACGTGACACAGTGGGCTAAAACTGTAAATAACGTGATCAAAGGTATTTCTCATTACTTCGTCGATTCGATGTCTATCTCAATATAATACTGTCTTTAATACATTGTTGGGGTAAATGTGTCAACCTTTTGCCTGAATACAAATAATTGTGACAAGTACTTGTTTGTAGACGGCATTGTGGGGCCTTCTTCGAAAGAGATATTTACTTTTGATCATGTTTACTTTTCGGTTTTAGCCAACTGTGTACCGCTCCCTTCGTAACATTTGCTATTGCTATATGTTCGTTATTAATATTTATTGTGTATATTTTTATTCAACTGATTAATTATAAATGGCAATTATCAACTGACAAACATCACAATAGCATTACATATTCGTGTCTATGACTATCTGCTTTCTTCAAAATCAAATTATGCGTATTCTCACAGCTGACAATTCACTCACAGAACATTGAAATTATTACTACGGAGCATTATTTAGTGAGTCCGCTTGAGATTGCGGAAATTCATTATTACTGTTCCAACATTAACAAGGAGGTATGTGCGTAGCTAGGATCTGTACCCAGTTACGTGACACAGTGGGCTAAAAAAGTACGAAAACTTAATCAAAATTATTCTCGAATATAGTACTGCAGGATTGTCTCAACACAATCCTACCTTTAAAGCTAACATTTTCAATTACTATAAATATATACACATATCATCATTCCTAGGCCGAATACATTCAGATAGATAAGCAAATACTCATTGGTGTACACGAATACAAATACTGTAAAAACTGTTGCTACTGTCGACTTTTGATCAAGTTTTTATTCGGTTTTAGCCAACTGTGTACGTAGTCAGACTTTTACCCTTCTTGACATTAATTATATTTGTATATGTTATATTATGTATGTGTTATAGAAGAGCACACTAAAGAGGGTCGTTAATTTTTCCTCTAATCTATTAATGGACAACTTGACGACATACTAGTATGCCTTAAATTTGATGAAAACCTAACAACTCTATTTTTAGCAAAGCTATGCCAATCTGTCAACCATTGAACCATTAAAATCACTCATATATATTAATGACTGAAAAAACAAACACAGTACATTGAAACAATTAACACGGAGCATCGTATCATGAATCCGTTTGAGACTGCGGAAGTTCACCTTTACTGTTCCAACATTAACAAGGAGGTATGTGCGTAACTAGGATCTGTACCCAGTTACGTGACACAGTGGGCTAAAACTGTAAATAACATGATTAAAACTCATGGTAATAACGTTTGTTCAATGTTTATAATAGAATCCTTTTATATATATATATCATACATAGGCAATATCATTAGACAAAAATACAATACAAATAATTCTGACAATAGCAATTCTTATTTGCTACGTAGTGACTACATAATTCTCGTTTTGACATTGTGTTGCAGTCTTAAAGTTGAAAATTGAGTTGATCATTTTGTTATTCGGATTTAATCTACTATGTCTATTGTAGCCTTTACCTTCTTTACAATTAATTTAGTTCTATACAAAATTCTGTTCATATACGTGATTGGATGCACTTAAAATAAAATAATTATATTTCACTATGTTATTTAGTATGTAACTGTCTTACTAAAAGAGTTAATTCTTTTAGAAGGTGTTTTGAATTAATATTTAAGTTTACAAGAGTTCAACTGAAAGTAATATATTCGTTGTTGTACCGGTTTAAATTGTCTTGTCATATCAGCTTTTAACAAAATAAGTTGTTATAATAAAAACCAGTTACAGACCAAAGAGAATAAAAGCCAACCATAGCCTCACAAGGCAATAGATCGCCCCTCACTCGGAGATAACGAGACTCCGCGTCTCCAGACCAAAAGAAATTACAATTGAAGCTAAATAATAATAAAGGGATTATATAAATTAATATGTATGGGATCATTTGAGATTGTAAATGTTCCTCAATACTGTTCCAACATTAACAAGGAGGTCTGTGCGTACATAGGTACTATACCCAGTTACGTGACACAGTGGGCTAAAACTGTAAATAACCTGATCGAAAGTATTTCTTATGTATCCGAAAATACATATTTTTAAAATTATAAACTTTATAACTTTATTGTGCAATAATTACAATCTGCCTTTTATAAGGCAATAATAATACAGATAAATGATCTCATTCATACCATATTTACAGTCATCATTCACTCACTCATTCATACAATAGGACATGATTGGAGAAACTGGCCATTGCCAGGACTCCCACTGTCACGCGATTATAGCAGGTCACGAGGCCACTGCCGTTTCAGTCTCCGAGGAGGATTATAGGGATGAGTGGCGCAGTGCAAAGACTGTGCTACAGGATTAGGGTGGTTGGAAAGGCTACTGTGGAATTTCATAAACTTGGAAGGGATGAGTTCTAGAATGTAGGGTATATTAAGGTCGTTATGAAGGGTTTTGTTGCTGACATAATAAGGGGCATTTACTATTGTTCTCAGGACTTTGGATTGAAAGGATTGGATACGCTTGATGTTCGACTTTTTTGCTGTCCCCCATAGCTCTATTCCGTATGTCCAGATTGGTTTAAGTATAACTTTGTAGATTAGTAGTTTATTTTCTATTGAGAGATGGGATGTCCTTCGAAGTAGTCTGTACAGTTGTCCAAAGCGTCTGTTTAGTTCTTGTCTTTTTAGTCTCGTATGTGGGTTCCAGGTCAGTCGTTTGTCGAGATGGAAGCCTAAGTACCCTACCGTCTCGGTTACTGGGAGAGGAATAGAATTAAAATAAACTAATGGACAAGTCTTGCGACAAAGGGTGAAGGTAATGTGGGAGCATTTTGCTTCATTAACTTTGATCCGCCATTGATTGCACCAATACTCGATCTCGTCAAGGTGTTTTTGAAGGTTATGGGATGCTATGTCGGGGTCTGGGTGGGATGACAAGACTGCAGTGTCATCTGCAAATGTGGCCAAGAAGGTGTTGGAAGTAGAGGGGACATCAGCGGTGTATAGGTTATAGAGGATGGGGCTTAGGACACTGCCCTGTGGATTTTTAAAATTAATAATCATTCTATACTATAAAGATACTATACATCTGCATAATATTACACATAACATAATGTTTAATAAATCATTAAAAAACATAATTCAATATATAGGCTGTATATTTTATTACTACGGAGCATAAAACAATGACTTCAATCTGAGATTGTGGGAGCTCATAGCAACTGTTCCAACATTAACAAGGAGGTATGTGCGTAACTAGGATCTGTACCCAGTTACGTGACACAGTGAACTAAAACTGTAGATAACGTGATCAAAGGTGTTTCTCATTACTTCGTTGATTCGATGTCTATCTCAATATAATACTGTTTGTAATACATTGTTGGGTAGAACGTACCAACCTTTCACCCGAATACAATTAATTGTGACAAGTACTTGTTTGTGGACGGCATTGTGGGGCCTTCTTCGATGGAGATATTTACTTTTGATCATGTTTATTTTTCGGTTTTAGCCAACTGTGTACCGTTCCCTTCGTAACATTTGCTATTGCTTTATGTCTGTTATTACTGTTTATTGTGTATTATTAATTGCATAATACTGACTTCCTAAATGTAGACGGTAGGTTTTTACCACATTGGCTGAATATGTAACGATCGATCCTATGTGCAACTAATACTCCTTTCTAGATTCTCTAAAGTAATATCTTCAATGAAAGTACCTGATCAGTCATTACGGAACATGGGGGAATAGGTGACTTCATTTGAGATTTTGAATGTCATGCGTAGTGTTTCCAACATTAAAAAGGAAGTATGTGCGTAACTAGGATCTGTACCCAGTTACGTGGCACAGTCGGTGCATGAACTGTAAATAACCTAAATAACAACTGTTCTTTATTGTATATGTAACATACATTCTATGCTCTATGTTTTTGTAATTTGCTACATTATTCTGTTTTCCTAAATAAATCTAGTTGGTTTTCGCTACCAAGTCTGGTTCACACTGGAATACCGAAATTGTGATATTATCGAGAGTCGAAAGGATCATAAATTAAATTTTGATGGAATACATAACGAATTTTATTGTTCAAATCTAGGATATGTACCACAGTGTGCTAAAACCGAGATCTAAATTATTGCCGAATGGTAGTGTAATGGTATCCTCACATACGTATGTTTTAATTAAAAAACATTATTTCATAAAAACACGAAATTGCTGCACCTGGCTAAAAATTAATTTTAACTTGTATTTGATGGTACAACTGGCCTTCAAGTTAATAAATTACTTTTTTTTTTATTTGGTTTCTAACGTATCCATTTAATATACCAACCTATCAACAAGTAATTTGTAGTTTGATCACCTGCCATCAAAAGAAGCTTATTAATTATTACTATTTTATTACTTATTAATTAGTAGCTAAAGTATGCTGGCTATTTATACATTTTAAATATTACAATTAATTATGGTATATCTTCTGTTCAGTTCATAATTAATTATTCAAACTGTTTGCACATTAAGAATAGTCATCATAAGGTTTCAATGTCACGAAAATATTTATTAAATTTTATTTGCCATTATTAGTTTTATTAAAATCCAACTGTGTAAATATATTTTCATAACTTTTATTCTATATAGGTAATATTTAAAGCGTCTTATTTATTAGAAAAAAAATCACGGAGCATGGATTATGTGACTTCAGTTAAAGAATGCGAATGTTCATTCAAACTGTTCCAACATTAAAAAGGATGCGTGTGCGTAACTAGGATCTGTACCAAATTACGTAGCACAGTGGGCCAAAACTGTAAATGACGTGATCAAAAGTTTTTTCAGAACGTATCTTCAAATGTACAACTGGCTATTACTATTTAAATTCTCAAATATCAATATAGCTTCATTGTTGATAAATCCACCTATTTATTAAATACCTTATTTTAGGTACAGATACCACTTTAGTTTCAATTTTTGTATTTGATAGCCTTATTAATGTTATATTATTTTTAATCAAGTTTCTAACTTGGAAATGGTTTTAGCCCATTGTGCTTAGTTCCCCTCCTAACAATTATTATATTATTGTATGTATAGTATTATTCACACATATATGTATGTATAGTATATGGAATAGTAAATGCATATTTTGGTTACAAATTCGCCTGATTGTTGGGCAATTATTAGAAATTATGACTTGTCAATGGAAGTTAAATCAATGGAAATAAAAATAATTATGTTACTAACATTTGTATGCAATGTTTTTGCTACGTACTAGTTTCATGCAAGTTTTCATCATTGCCTTCGTAACATACCAACTATTTCATATGTGTTCGTTATTGACATTGTTGTTATTTTCATATCACATTAAGTAAACATCAAAATTGTAATGCCGTTTAGAGTCTATAGTGTCACATATCATGTTGCTGCGGAATAAGGAATGTGACTCCGTTTAAGATTGCGGAAATTCATTATTACTAATTCACAACATTAACAAGGAGGTATGTGCGTAACTAGGATCTGTACCCAGTTACGTGACACAGTTGGCTAAAACTGTAAATAACGTGATCAAAACTATTTCTCATTACTTCGTTGATTCGATGTCTATCTCAATATAACACTGCCATTAGTACGTTGTTTAGTAGAACGTACCAACCTTTCACCTGAATACAAATAATTGTGACAAGTACTTGTTTGTGGATGGCATTGTGGGCCCTTCTTCGAAAGAGATATTTACTTTTGATCATGTTTACATTTCGGTTTTAGCCTACTGTGTACCGTTTCCTTCGTAACATTTGCTATTGCTATATGTTTGTTATTAATATTTATTGTGTATTTTTTTGTTCAACTGATTAATTATAAATGAGAATTATGAACTGACAAACATCACTATAGCATTACATATTTAGAGTTTATATTGTCACATCATGTAGCTACGGAATATGGATTTACGTGAGTCCGTTTGAGATTGCGGAAATTCATCACAACTGTTCCAACATTAACAAGGAGGTTTGTGCGTAGCTAGGATCTGTACCCAGTTACGTGACACAGTGGGCTGAAACTGTAAATAACGTGATGGAAAGTATTTATGATGACACAATGGGGCCTATGGTGTGAAAGTATTTACTTGTAATCATGCTTTGGTTCAGTTTCAGTCAACTGTTTTCCATTACCTTCATAACATACATACTATTCTGTGTGTGTGTGGATTGTTTATAAACCGCTACATCATTGTGACCTCCTGGTAGCTTATTAGTTCCGGGTCGTATTAACTCCAAATTTGTAGTGTTATTTGTAGTGAGTCGATAGTGTCATGTATCACGAAAAACGGAATAAAGGTTGTGACTCCGTTTGAAATTGCAGATGAAATTTGTTATATGTCTTGATATTTGTTATATGTTAGCAATAACATTGTACTTTGGATGTTTATCTGTATTGTTTGTTATTGACTACCTTATTGTGACATCCTAAAGGTAACTGGCAGTATTTTTACAACCTGGTTTTATTTCATGAAGATTGTAGTCATTTGTTTAATATCTTATTGTTACGGAATATTACTCATGACTTCGTTTGAGAATTTGCGAATGTCATATAGACTGTTCCAACATTAACAAGGAGATATGTGCGTAGCTAGGATCTGTACCCAGTCACGTAGTACAGTTGGCTAAAACTGCAAATAACGTGATCAAAAGTCTTTCTGAGAATCAGAGAATTATTTGTCCTAAACTTAAAAATATATTTTCATTCAGAGGCGGTAATACCATTAGAAAAAAATACGAATAATCCTGACATTTAAATCTGTTGGTACATAATTCTCATTTTGACATTCTGCTGCAGTCTTCAAGATAAAAAAAGTACTTGTGATCATGTTGTTATTCGGATTTAGTCCACTGTGCCTATTTCTTCTTTACAATTATTTACTCTACAAATTGCTGTGCATATACTCTATTGTATGTATATAAATCGAAAAATAAAATAATTATATTTCATTATGTTATTTAGTCCTCAATTGACTAACTTGACTATTCCTTATTGAAATATGTATGTCAGCTGCTCATTTTTTTCACACTTGATGACATTTATTGTGTATGTGCCTTTGTGTATTTATATAAGTGTTCGGGCAGATCTTGCTTCCACTTCCTTTATTAGTGTGCGGGCAGGGTTTGTCGGAAGCGGGATTGAAGACAGTCTATGTATTCATGTACGTGTTAGGGTTACCTTGCAGTCCTTGTAAGGTTTCTGTATGTAATGTTCGGTTCGATACGTACCATGGTGAGTTAGTATCATATCATTAACGTCTTTTCACGTTTAATAAGCCTGATATTGTGAACTGCAGGAAATAATTCATAATTTCGCTTTTGTGAGCTATTTCTTACAGTGATGTGATAATTGATACTTTACAATAATTAATGTAAATTACCTGAACTAACTAATTATATATGCATCATAATTATATGAATTAGTAGAATACTTTGTTAGAAGTTCGGACTTGATTGCAGAGAGGGATTCGTTTGGTTTTCTTCAAATGTATTAGCAGACAACATTAGAACATACCATGTTCGTGTACGCCTTAAATTAGATGAAAACCTAACAATTGTCTTCATCAATTAACCTATGCCAATCTGCCAATAAGCTGTTCAAATTTATTTAATCACGACTAAAAATGAACACACAGTACAATAATATAATTACTACGGAGCATTACTACGTAAACTCGTTTAAGAATGCCGAAGTTCTTCTAAGCTAATATGTATGTATTACATATATATTTATGCATGTTTCTAAACTAAACAAATAAAACTAACAAATTAGTGGGCAACTAAACTAAAACTGCGGGTTTAATGTTTAGCTGTAACTAATCCATTCGTGTTTAGAACAAAAATGACTACTTCTCTACAATAAGATGATTTTAGATCGTGTTTTTATTTGTTTTTAGCCAACTGTGTTTTACATATACATGTATGTCTCATAGAAAATGAAAACGAGCCAAAACAAATGGATCAAGTGTAATTAAGTTCGTTGGTTCTTAAGGATATGATAACTGTTTGTATGTTAGAACGCTGTTTCAATATTTACTAAATGTGTGGGTTACATTTGTTTGAATTTGTCAATGACAAAAATGTCTCTGCTTAACTGGGAACTGTGCTACAACTAGCTGTATCTAGAAAGTTAAAAATTACGTAGGATTTATTATATATGTGTTACAGAACAGTATGTATATTTGCCTTGTCTAATATGTGTGTATTATATATTTACATATGTATGTTTCTAAAATAAACAAATAAAACCTTTATATTTCAGTAGGTTAATTAGTGATAGTTTTTTGACAGCATTAGCGCGACTTCCTGAAGAATAATCTTAGATAATAATATACATGCTACGGATCAGAACATAGTGAGTTCCGTTTCAGATTGTGGATGTTCATAATAACTGTTCCAAGTATTAACAATCGTGCGTATCTAGGATCTGTACCCAGTTACGTGACACAACAGTGGGCTACAAAAACTTGATATAAAGTATTCCTGATGATATTGTGGGCTAAATTGTTATCTCACCATAACCCCATATGTAAAAGAAACATTTTTAATTACTAAATGGTAACTCATTTGTTCATTGCCAGACCAATGGCTGTATACACGTTTTTACAACAAACATACATTGGACTTTTGATCAAGCTTTTATTCGATTTAGCACTCTGTGGTTCTGCTATTTCTTTTTTTTACCCTTTATAACAATTATTATAGTTGTATACGTGATATTATATAAGTGTTTTATAGAATAATGTATATACTTCTGCGCTGTCTATTGGATAGTGGGTCACTGTAATTTCCACTTTCCTAATGCGGGTGTGGTATTTTTAAGCTGCGTTATTTGTAGAGAAAATGTTGTAATGGATAGTTCGAACTATCTATAAACTATAAAAATAATTGTGACAATGAAGTTTCACATAGTTCACACCTATATTTAGTAGTTCAGCCGGCGAGTGGTTACAATGTCATACAATATGGTCAGTGAGATCAAATTCAGCTCACAAAGTGCCTGGTGTTAATTAATACAAGTACAAACATATTGTATTGGTATTTGCTTCGATAATTGCAGACAACCTCAAACGTGTTGCCATCGAGAAATGAAAGGTGCACTGCTTCCTCCCTCTTATTTAGAGTTATATTTCCGTCTTAAGCCGTCATATAAGACTTTTTCTTTACTAATAAAATTCCACCATTTAAATAACAATGTTTTAATGTTATTTTTTCACATAATTAATTCATTTGTATATTTTTTATTAGATAAATATAATTATAGATGTTAAGACATGGGTTCCAGCATTAACAAGGAGGTTGGTGCGTACTGGGATCTCTACCCAGTTACGTGACACAGTGGGCTAAAACTGTAAATAACGTGATCAAAAGTACTTCTGATAAGATTGCGTGTTCAATTTTTACATTAATACAAGTCTATCTCTAAAGCCGAAAATTTTGAATTATAAACAATAGTTATTATAGAAATAATGTCCATTGATCCACAAAAACACAATAAATCTGTCAATTCAACAAAGGTAATGAAATTCCACATGTGTAACAGTTATTGGGGTTTATCCCAAACATGCTCCATAGGATTCATGTCTTGTGAACAAGCGGGCCAGTTCATACGCGTGATTTCATGTTCCTCTAAATTCTTCAGCCACCCTTGCTCTATGAGGTCGAGCATCATCATCAACAAGAATGACCCCCCCCCCCCCATTCCTTGTGATAAAGAGAAAATAACAAGCCCTATGATCGGCATATTGGCTTGTTCAACCTCTCGCGATATTAAATAAACCGAAATTAATAAGAAATGGACAATAATATAATAATATATATCCACCAGTGGACTCTCACCACTGTACCGTAACAATCAACCTCCACCGAGGATTCCCACACTCCTTACTCCTCTCACACCACCTTCAAGCAGGTCCTCCTAGTACAAGGATCCGATCACCCTAAATATTTTATATTTCTCCCTCATCCGAAAATTCTAACTAGAGAGCTTAGAAAAAAAAAATAAAATAAAAAAATAATATATATACATTTTTTTGTGATAAAACACTTCCACCATAGGTAGACTCTCACTACCTTCCCGAACCCACCCGCCTCCTTTAGGCGTCCCACACCCCATATCCTTCTCATACATCCTTCAAATAGGACTCCCCTTAGTGAAAGGCACCCATCAATCCAAAATAATTTTCCTTTTATTTTTCCCACATCATATTTTTTATAAGTTTGAGAGCTATGGAAAAAATATATATATATATAATAATAATATATAACTAGGACCTTTTGACGACTGACCACCTGTCAGTCCTGTATTCAATTGACGGTAAAGTTGTGATCCCGCGTTCTACAAAGTACGATAATAGACTGAGAACTAAATCGATCACAATTTTACCACAACTTGCATACGGTTCCTGATCTCCGCACTACAGAAGAAGGGGCTCGACAGGTAGTCGTAATCTTTGTAGAGGAGAGTCTTTTAAAAGAAAAGAAAAAAAAGCTTTAGTACAGTCAAAACATTATTATACATATTAAGAGTTACGTTACTACATACTGGATGGAATGTCTAGGCACAAGTGGGGCTGGGCCTTAAGCTGAGACATATATGCATAAGAAAGGGATGATTCTGGGAAGTAGGGAGTCAGGGAAGTAAGGAGGGTGGCTTAATTAAAAATAACAGGGAACCATGAGTGACTTCCATGAAGTCACGGGGCAGGTATACAGTTCTGCTCAAGCCCCTTCTAGCATTATAAAACTGTTGATGTAGCTGACACTGCTATCCCAATGTTTAGCCAGAAGCCGCCCATGCTACGAAAACCGCCAGACCACATTCTTCGACTTATTGCACTACGCAATAATTGGAAGAATAACTGGTATAGAACAAGGAATCGGCAAGCCAAGAAAGTTGTAAACGCTCTTACTGATGAGGAATTGGAAGACGACGCCGTGGTACGAACACCTTTGCTGCTTACACGGCGATCACCGTAAGTTTTGGATGCTCCTTAAGGCCACTACCAAGGAGGACTCACGTGTCCATCTTCATGGCGGTGACACTCTTTACACAACGGAAGACACACTGCACAACCACACAGTACCGCCACAAACAATAGTGTTGTCATTAAGCTCTATTTTAACTTCAGCCAAGAAATTTTAGAGGGTAATACTATCTTACCAAAAATATTATTTATTTATATAAAACTAATTTATGCCACTAAGTCATAAATTTAAATTATTAATACGTTTCTTTATTTTTTTTCAGGTAAGCGAATTGTTCAACTTCAATCAGTTTAATCGTATGTATAATAAGAATTATTATCTTCTGTTTAAAAACTATTTGTTATTTTAACATATCTTTTCAAGTGATGGTGTTACAAAAAACGGAAACTGTATAAAACATAATGAGAGGACATTAATTCATCCCTTAGCAATTAAATTTAAAACAATTGTTGCACTCGTGTTGTGTATTGTTAGCATAAAAAGTTTGTAGTTTTCAGATGAGTGTCTTCTTGAATGGTTTTATTTTTTTATCGAGTACTTGAAATTTAAACTTGTGTTAAAATATAATAGAAAATAACCTCAAAATATCTGTGACGACAAGTATAGATAGCAAAGTAATAAACCATTGTGGTCAAATAAATAATTGTGTGCAAATAAATGGTAAATAAATAAACAATGGAAACATCAGTTATAATATAGATCCTACTCATTTTATGAGTACGGGACATCAGCTAGTGACATAAATTTGAGATTATGAATGTTCCAATATTAACAAGGAGTTGTGTTAAGCAACAACAAGGAGTTACAGTTAGGCAACTGTAAATAGCATGATCAAAAGTCTCCTTTGACATTATATGCTCAATGTTCATAAGAAATACCTTTTTCCTAAACTTCTTATATATAAGTTAATTGTCAGAGGCAATATGATTAGACCAAAATATAATACAATTGTTGGTAGATAGAACTCATTTTGTGACCGTTTTAAGTTAAAAGTTGTTACTCGGATTGTCGACTATTGCTATGAATGGAAGCCTCACGACTTTTTTTTTGGCAATTAAATTCCACAATTTATTCAACAATGTTTTCTTAACTTATGAAGGAGGTAATTTTTTCATTTAATTACTACATTTATATATTTTATATTAGATAAATATAATTACTACGGAGCCTTAACTACAACTTCTGTTAGAGATTATCGATGTTAAGACTTGGGTTCCAACATTAACATTAACATGGTGATTGACGACATCAAAATGACTGTCTGAAGAATTTATTAATATAATTAAGTAGATAGGTATGTTGTGAAATAGGCTTAAATTGAAGTATCGTTAATTTTTTCTCTAATCTATTAATGGACAACTTTACGACATACTAGTATGCCTTAAATTTGATGAAAACCTAACAACTCTATTTTCTGCAAAGCTATGCCAACCTGTCAACCATTGAACCATTAAAATCATTCACATATATTAACGACTGAAAAAACGAACACAGTACATTGATACAAATAACACGGAGCACCATATAGTGACTCCGTTTAAGATTGCGGATGTTCATCAATACTGGTCCAACATTAACAAGGAGGTATGTGCGTAGCTAGGATCTGTACCCAGTTACTTGACACAGTGGGCTAAAACTGTAAATAACGTGATCAAAGGTATTTCTCATTACTTCGTTGATTCGATGTCTATCTCAATATAATACTGTCTTTAATACATTGTTGGGTAGAACGTACCAACCTTTCACCTGAATACAAATAATTGTGACAAGTACCTGTTTGTGGATGGCATTGTGGGGCCTTCTTCGATGGAGATATTTACTTTTGATCATGTTTACTTTTCGGTTTTAGCCAACTGTGTACCGTTCCCTTCGTAACATTTGCTATTGCTATATGTTTGTTATTACTGTTTATTGTGTATATTTTTATTCAACTGATTAATTATAAATGACAATTATCAACTGACAAACATCACAATAGCATTACATATTTGTGTCTATGACTATCTGCTTTCTTCAAATTAAAATTTAAGTCTATTCTCAAAGCTGACGATTCTCGCACAGAACATTGACATAATTACTACGGAGCATTATTTAGTGAGTCCGTTTGAGATTGCGGAAATTCATTATTACTGTTCCAACTTGCTTGCCTGCCAAGCATACGTATTATTTTGTTCTTAAACCGGGTAAGACGTACCCCATCAGATTATTGTGTAGTACGTAGTCAATGGGTGTGTAAATTTAAGCATCGGCTATAGCCTTTGAATTGTCCATAGGAGAAATGGAAAGGACATGAAGAAAAACAAAATACATGCAACAAAATTCAAATGCGTACATGCATATTTTTAACTTCTTCAAATGCTGTAATAATTTGTACTTAACATTAATAAATATGAATTGTCAGGCATAGAGCCAAATTACAGCAAGTGTGAATCGTAAAAATATTCCACTAGGATTTTAATTAAATCTCCATAGGTTCTAATATTGTGAGAGTTTTATATTAGGCTAAATATTACAAAAATGTTCATTGTATCAAAGTTAATACCACAAACTACGGAGCATCGTATCGTAAATCCGTTAAAGATTGCGGAAATTCACAATCACTGTTCCAACATTAACATGGAGGTATGTGCGTAGCTAGGATCTGTACCCAGTTACACAGTGGGCTAAAAAAGTACGAAAACTCAATCAAAATTATTCCCAATTATAGTACTGTAGGATAATCTCAGCACAATCCTACCTTTAAAGCAAACATTTTCAATTACTATAAATATATCCACATTTCTTTATTCTCAAGCGAAATACATTCAGATAGTTAAGCTCATTGCTAAACAAGAATACAATTACTGTAAAAACTGTTGCTACTGTCGACTTTTGATCAAGTTTTTATTCGGTTTTAGCCAACTGTGCATTTGCCCATCTTTTACCCTTCTTAACATTTATTATGTTTGTATATGTTATTTATGTAAGTGTTATATAAATGCGTGTATACTTGTGCACTACCTATTGCATTAGTGGATAATTCTAATTACGACGTTTCTTATATGCTATTTTATGCCAACTTTTAGTCGCAGTGAAGAGTTCAAAAGGAACTTAGCACTGATGTAACTTTCTGCTGAAGAGTTGATAAGTAATTATATAAATTAGTAGAATACTTTGTTGGACTATCGGACTTGATTGCAGAAAGGTATTCGTTTGGTTTTCTTCAAAATAACACCATTAGAACATACCATGTTCGTGTTCGCCTTAAATTTGATGAAATCCTATTAATTGTCTTCATCAACCAACCTTATGCCAATCTGCCAATAAGCAGATCAAATTTATTCAATCACGACTGAAAATGAACACACAGTACAATAATATAATTACTACGGAGCATTATACGAGAACTCGTTTAAGATAGCCGAAGTTCTTCTAAGCTGTTCCAACATTAACAAGGAGGTCTATGCGTAGCTAGGATCTGTACCCAGTTACGTGACACAGTGGGCTAAAACTGTAAATAACATGATACAAATTGTTACCGATGACATTAGAGGGTCATATAATTATAATTTGTTGCCAAAAATTACAACTTATAAACCCGCCGAACAATCATATTCACTTTATAATTACAAAAAATAAAAATGTAGTCTAATTGTGAACACTCATTGGTGTACACGAATACAAATACTGTAAAAACTGTAGCTACTGTCGACTTTTGATCAAGTTTTTATTCGGTTTTAGCCAACTGTGTACTTAGCTAGACTTTTACCCTTCTTGACATTTATTATATTTGTATATGTTATATATGTATTGTGTATTATATGCCGACTTTTAGTCGCAGTATAAAGCTCAAATGAAATTTTTGTTCTTAAAGAGCTTCAGATAGACTTTCTATAATAAGTAATGATAATTATTGTTTAATTATTTTCTACAAAAATCACTAGTTCCTGGGAACTGTTAATTTTTATAACCAGGAAAAAAAATAACCAAACTATACTGAGGAAGTTGTTAAACTTTAAAAGGGGTCCCCAATTGTACGTATTACTTAGTATTCACATACTGGGTATGATGGACCCCGCTTTTAGTTAAATTACATCTATCACTATTACTTAATGATTATAGTTAATAAAGCAGATTATGATTTTATCGCATCAAAATACTTTCTTTCATCAAATGATTTTATTCCATAATTTGTTGAATGTCTCGTTATTTGGGATTGTTCATCACAATAAAGTAGTAGACATTTACATATGCCTGGGTGGGTATATATGTAACATTAGTGTGGCGGAATAAAATTGTAGTAATGTAACTATCTGCTGAAGAGTTGATAAATAATTGTATGAATTAGTAGAATACTTTGTTGGACGATCGTACTTGATTGCAGAAAGAAATTCGTTTGGTTTTTTTCAAATGTATTAGTAGACAACATTAGGACATACCATGTTCGTTTACGCCTTAAATTTGATGAAAACCTAACAATTGTCTTCATCAACCAACCTATACCAATCTGCCAATAAGCTGTTCAAATTTATTAAATCAAGACTGAAAATGAACAAAGAGTACAATAATATAATTACTACGGAGCATTATTACGTGAACTCGTTCAAGATTGCCGAAGTTCTTCGAAGCTGTTCCAACATTAACAAGGAGGTCTATGCGTAGCTAGGATCTGTACCCAGTTACGTGACACAGTGAACTAAAACTGAAAATAACGTGATCAAAGGTATTTCTCATTACTTCGTTGATTCGATGTCTATCTCAATACAATACTGTCTTTAATACATTGTTGGGTAGAATGTACCAACCTTTCACCTGAATACAAATAATTGTGACAAGTACTTGTTTGTGGATGGCATTGTGGGGCCTTCTTCGAAAGAGATATTTACTTTTGATCATGTTTACTTTTCGGTTTTAGCCAACTGTGTACCGCTCCCTTCGTAACATTTGCTATCTCTCACAGAACATTGACATAATTACTACGGAGCATTGATACGTGAACTCGTTTAAGATTGCCGAAGTTCTTCGAAGCTGTTCCAACATTAACAAGGAGGTATGTGCGTAACTAGGATCTGTTCCCAGTTACGTGACACCGCGAACTAAAACTGAAAATAACGTGATCAAAGGTATTTCTCATTACTTTGTTGATTCGATGTCTATCTCAATATAATACTGTCTTTAATACATTGTTGGGTAGAATGTACCAACCTTTCACCTGAATACAAATAATTGTGACAAGTACTTGTTTGTGGATGGCATTGTGGGGCCTTCTTCGATGGAGATATTTACTTTTGATCATGTTTATTTTTCGGTTTTAGCCAACTGTGTACCGCTCCCTTCGTAACATTTGCTATCTCTCACAGAACATTGACATAATTACTACGGAGCATTGATACGTGAACTCGTTTAAGATTGCCGAAGTTCTTCGAAGCTGTTCCAACATTAACAAGGAGGTATGTGCGTAACTAGGATCTGTACCCAGTTACGTGACACCGCGAACTAAAACTGAAAATAACGTGATCAAAGGTATTTCTCATTACTTTGTTGATTCGATGTCTATCTCAATATAATACTGTCTTTAATACATTGTTGGGTAGAATGTACCAACCTTTCACCTGAATACAAATAATTGTGACAAGTACTTGTTTGTGGATGGCATTGTGGGGCCTTCTTCGATGGAGATATTTACTTTTGATCATGTTTATTTTTCGGTTTTAGCCAACTGTGTACCGCTCCCTTCGTAACATTTGCTATCTCTCACAGAACATTGACATAATTACTACGGAGCATTGATACGTGAACTCGTTTAAGATTGCCGAAGTTCTTCGAAGCTGTTCCAACATTAACAAGGAGGTATATGCGTAACTAGGATCTGTACCCAGTTACGTGACACAGTGAACTAAAACTGAAAATAACGTGATCAAAGGTATTTCTCATTACTTCGTTGATTCGATGTCTATCTCAATACAATACTGTCTTTAATACATTGTTGGGTAGAATGTACCAACCTTTCACCTGAATACAAATAATTGTGACAAGTACTTGTTTGTGGATGGCATTGTGGGGCCTTCTTCGATGGAGATATTTACTTTTGATCATGTTTATTTTTCGGTTTTAGCCAACTGTGTACCGCTCCCTTCGTAACATTTGCTATCACTCACAGAACATTGACATAATTACTACGGAGCATTGATACGTGAACTCGTTTAAGATTGCCGAAGTTCTTCGAAGCTGTTCCAACATTAACAAGGAGGTCTATGCGTAACTAGGATCTGTACCCAGTTACGTGACACCGTGAACTAAAACTGTAAATAACGTGATCCAAGGTATTTCTCATTACTTCGTTGATTCGATGTCTATCTCAATATAATACGGTCTTTAATACATTGTTGGGTAGAATGTACCAACCTTTCACCTGAATACAAATAATTGTGACAAGTACTTGTTTGTGGATGGCATTGTGGGGCCTTCTTCGATGGAGATATTTACTTTTGATCATGTTTACTTTTCGGTTTTAGCCAACTGTGTACCGCTCCCTTCGTAACATTTGCTATTGCTATATGTCTGTTATTAATATTTATTGTGGATTTTTTTATTAAACTGATTAAATTATAAATGACAATTATCAACTGGCGAACATCACAATAGCATTACATATTCTCACAGCTGACAATTTATTCACAGAACATTGACATAATTACTACGGAGCAATATTACGTGAGTCCGTTTGAGATTGCGGAAATTCATTATTACTGTTCCAACATTAACAAGGAGGTATGTGCGTAGCTAGGATCTGTACCCAGTTACGTGACACAGCCGATGCTAAAACTGTAAATTACACGATGAAAAGTATTTCTCATGTGTGGGATCAATGTTTACATTAAAATAAAATTTGAACCAAAAAATAAGAATTTCACTCCACAATTATTGTGTGAATGATAATATGGGTGCATATACATTTGTAAATGATTCAGGTTAAAATTTGACGTTTTAGACAACTGTGCTTCAATTACTTTCTGATGTTCACTATATTAATATACATGTATAAAATGTATCATATTTTAATTGGTGTTTGTGATTTATATTATCAGAGTGACTTGATACATATTGATATTAATGAGGATATGAGTTAAGGTTTATGAAAGAGAATTGGTGCCTTCAAATTTAAGACATGCACGGTATGTCGACATGTTTTCCTTTGATAAAATGAAAGAAAACCAAACAAGCCTCTTTGTTACAGCCAAGCTAATCTGCCTAACAAACACTGCTACTCATTTTTATACCTACGTCTGAAGCCCTACAGTATATTAATATCATTGCTACTCAACATCGTAAGTTAAATAAGCCTTGTAGAGGGATTAGAGACTAGAGGTCTTTTAAAGAAAAGAAAGAAAAGCTTTATAATGAAGTACAAGCAAAAACACTGGTATATACAAATATTAAGAGTTACGTTACTACATACTGGATGGAATGTCTGGCACAAGTGGGGTCTGGGGCTAAAGCTGAGACATATATGCATAAGAAAAGTATAAGATTCTGGGAAGTAGGCAGGTCTTGGAGGGATGCGGTTGCTTACCTAAAAATAACAGGAACCATCAGTGACTTCTATCAAGTCACGATGCAGGTATACAGTTCTGCTCAAGCCCCTTCTACTTGTTCTCAGCATTATAAAACTGTCGATTAATTTCCGTTCTATGGTAGTGGCAGTTCTAATCTCTACTGTTCCAAACATTAAATAGGTCTGTGCGTAACCGGGGACTACCCAGTTACGTGACACACTTGACTATAACATATCAAATAGATTTTCCTCGTGATATTGTGGGATTAGTGATTTTTTTAAAAATCTAATCATACTGTATTAATGTGCCTGCACACAAATCAGACAATATACTTCCACTCATTCATCCCTTTCGACCATATTGAGGTGGCTATTATCAGCAAGTCTCACAATTCAAGGACCACACATTTTTTCACGACTGCTCCGTGTTTTTGGGTCTTGTGTGGTGTGACCTTGACTGGCGAGTTTAATACACAGGCATAACTTTCTCATGGCTTTTTTTGGTTTGAGTTCAAATTTAAAAACTTGTGACCATGTTTATATTTAATTTATTTCTTTATTTAAATTTTTATATTTATTATAATGGATAATTTTAATAATTTTCTTTATATTATATTTTTTCTGTTTTTTCCTCATTGACCCCTTTAAGGAGGACATTTAATTACTACTTGTTCCATACAAATAACTAAATCATGTGTTTTTGAAATCACTTATCATATTACATTGACTTATTGAATTAATTACAATATATAGTTGAGTAAGTATTAAATAATCTTCGGACAAAATAAAATTATCAATGAATTGAAATTAAAAGAACAAAGAAAACTGTATTAAATAAAGGTAATGGAGAATTAACACAAACAGTAGCTATTTTTGTCTATTGTGGAACAGACACCCTTGTATTTGATTTATAAATGTTTGAGTAGCTGTGAATGATGTTACAAGCTAATTTTGCATTTCTATCATTACAGTTCATTATCTAAATGTGATTTAACTCATGAAAAATAAATTTTAACTCCTTTATTGTATAATTCAATAAGTGTCCGATTGATTTATGTAGTAGTTATGTAGTAATAGTACATATATTGCGACGAGGAGAAAGATTTTTCGTTTGCATGTATCATGCTTGTATGTGGAAGATTATTATATTTTTTTTTTGTAAATCTTGCATTTTTGTATTGTATACTATTTTGTAAGCTTGCATTGTTGTATTGTATACTATTTTGTAAGCTTCCATTGTTGTATTGTATACTATTTTGTAACGTTGCTGTGCTAGCAGACTGACGTACGCCCACGCCCCATTTGGTCCGGATGTTCCTAAATTAGATCGACCAGGCACAAGAACAACTGCGACATAACAGTCACTAGTGTTTGGATCTATCGACACTGACAGAATATCGATTTATCAAGTTATGTAGGCAGGGCGGGTATAGGTGGCTCGTAAAACCTCTAAAATTAAAAAAAAAAAAAAAAAAAAGATACAGAAAGCTGTGTATTAATCTTTGGAAATAAATTTCATTAAGGTAGATAGTGATCGTCCATCTGTCTGACTGTATTTTATGTTCTAATATATTAATAATACGTTCTTTATTTTTTAATTTGTTAATTTTTTTTGTCTGTTGCAAAAGGTGATTTTTAGGGAACAATCAAAGTTTTGAGGTCGGTTCAAATTATTTTTCTTCATTTTTTACAACTTATATTATATGTATGTTTAAAAAATTAATATCTGTCAATTAATATAATAAACAACTTTTAACATTTTTGAATAAATAATCTTAATATTTTTGGTGAAAAAATGGCTAGACGCGTAGAAGTCAAACCATTATGAAATACGGGACTGCGATTGCACGAGTTTGCTGCGTAAAAAATATTGACCTTCTACCGGGATACGATTCAAGTTCGCCAGTGATATTTCGTCCAAGGGAAAAGCGTATTGATAATAGTATTATTAATTTGTAATTATTGTATTATTATGATTTTTCTCTTGAACATTTGCATGTTGAAAAAAAAATTTCATTCGAATGAAGTAAAATATTTTTAAATTAGTAGGAACATGACTTTTTTTTTCAAAATTTTCCCATTAATTTCTTTTTCACTTATACAAAAATTGTGTTGATTTTTACTGTAAATATATTTATAAATGAAATAAAGGTCATATAAACATGAGAAATAAAATAAAATCGACAGCTTATCTACGATACTGTTTTTTACTAAATTTGCATTGAATAATATTTAAAAAAAAAAAAATACAAAATGTACGATTTTGTACAAAATGGTCTCTAAATCTCGAATCGCTTCTAGCCTGTGACTTGAGAAATGTCAAAAATTCCATAAGTTTCTGACTCCGGCATTTTATCTGCACCGTTAAGGACATAGAATACCCTCAAATTAAATACCGCCCCTTTGCTAAATTTGCTGAAAAAAGTGTGTCTTACACCCGGTAAAAAAATATTTATTAATTACAAATATAATGTATGATTACATATATTTTTGTTTGTTTATTTCCATTTGTAATAATTCACCTTTCAAGACTTTTTTCCTTCCTACTTTTTCTTATTAATTTTTTTTTCTTAGCTGTTATTGTGTCCTAATCTAACAATCAAGGTTTTTCTTAGTTCCAACAAATTCAATCAAATCAGCAATTTAGTACGCAAGCAATGTACTACTACATTTGTTTGAATGATATAAATTTGTATTGGTCCTCAAGCTATTACCAAATAGGTAATGAAGATCGGACACTTAAATGATTAATTAAACGTTATATTCTTTGTCCGCTTTCCCTTCTAAATATGTATTAACATACTAATACACTAACATACTAAAGCTATATGTATTAACAAACTAAAGCACTAACATACTTAAACTATATGCATTAACATACTAAAACACTAACATACTAAAACTATATGCATTAACATGCTAAACCTATATGCATTAACATGCTAAAACTATATGCATTAACATACTAAAACACTAACATACTAAAACTATATGCATTAACATGCTAAAACTATATGCATTAACATGCTAAAACTATATGCATTAACATACTAAAACACTAACATACTAAAAATATATGCATTAACATACTAAAACACTAACATACTAAAACTATATGCATTAACATACTAAAACACTAACATACTAAAACTATATGCATTAACATGCTAAAACTACATGCATTAACATACTAAAACACTAACATACGAAAACTATATGCATTAGCATACTAAAACACTAACATACTAAAACACAAACATACGAAAGCTATATGCATTAACATACTAAAACTATATGCATTAACATACTAAAACTATATGCATTAACGTACTAAAATACTGTTTTCAGACACAATTAAAAAAAATATATATCCTTATAAATATAAAGTATATATATATATTTAGAGATTCTTACTCTCTTTTACATATATTTTTTTTATTTGACCATAAATTGGGACACTGACTGATCCATGGACCAAAAGCCCAACATCGTTTACCAATTGAGCAAAGAATACCATTCATGCGAGGAAACCTCCAATTTAGAAATTCCATTAACGAAATTAATTATATTTGTAAACTAATTCAAACATGTCATTCGCAAAGAGAATATTGACGTGACAAACACAGTCCGTTCTGATTGCAAATCACTGATTTGAAAAGCCTTTGATTTGTCATTTTCTGATGGAATCCCATCAGAATGTGGGTTGTTTTTTTAATTGGGCAATATTTGGACGGAATGCTTGAGCATTGGTAAAGAATATTCAGGTACTGGTAATAACAATTTGCGGTTTTAGCCCTTGGGCTAATACTTGTATAGGTATAGTGAGTGATTGGGACTCGTCCGTGACAGTCGATCTGTCATACATAGCTGTCATACATAGCTGTCATACATAGCTGTCATACATAGCTGTCATACATAGCTGTCATACATAGCTGTCCCAAATTGAACAACAGCTCTGGCAATACCCCTATCTCTTCCAATGTTTTTGTTCAGTTTAAGCGAGAGCGTTTGGCCTCAGAAAAGCATCTCCAGGGTTTAAATCTCGTCCATTAAAGCACATTTTTTTCTTAAATAATTATTCATAGTCAGGTATATTTTCTCCGTTTTAAATTTTATTTTTAGGGTCGATTTACAAACGTTTTCACTTGTGTGCCTGACCGATGATATATCGATGTGATTTCGGTCCCTCTGTGTAGGGTGCTCCGCTGTATCCTCCAACTCACTGACAACAGAGTTAAAAGTCTCCAACAATCTCAAAACGCTATAACGAGAAAAGTTTTCGGAGATACTACTCTCCATAGGATAAAAATAAAGTTTTTTTGACAGTTTGAAGCACCACACAATCCCGGCGTTGACCAATGACACACCTACCTTTCCCAAAGTTAACAGCACCGGACTGTCCTAGAAATTTAAATAAATGTGTTAGTTGGGAGTTTTAAGTATTTAGTAGTTAGTATTTAAGTCTGCATCGGGTTCTTATGCGAGGAGGAGGTTCAAGATCGTTGGACAAAAAAAATTTCTCACAAACATAATTAGGAATCGGCATGATTTATAGAGTATGACTTTACAGTAAACACATCAATCAAATGATACCTAATTTAATTGAATTCATAGAAAAATCGGTTTAGCCCTTGTTCATATTTAATTAAATTCACCCCTTGAATCAGGTGTTGGTACACACAAAACAAATTATAACCTCGAAGTAATTGATAGAGGAAAATAATACCTTGATCTAGAATTACAGTAGTGAATCACTGATGCTAACTAAATACAGTGCTCATGTAACTGCAATCCAAATAAAATTCCTAAGTAACTGTTACATATTTGTGAGCAGTTACTTTTACAAAAATTAGGATTCAGGCATAGATTTGAGAAAATTCTAATATTAATCGATAGTAATTGTAGATCTTAACCATTAACCTAATGTTGATCAAGATATTGAGTTGATCAACCAAGAAATTGAAAACTTCGTATAAAGGAACCGCTTTAGCAAACTGGGACCAGGGGCAAACCTAACTGCGATGGGTTCATGAGAAACAGCATCACACAGAAACTAACACACTGTTTTGAACACTACATACATGACTGAAAAATAAACATTAATGAACACTTTTCTGATCACTTAATTGTTAATTAGAAAATACAAATTAGCAATGATATATTCTGTAAACCAACAACTTGCAATATAATACCTGACTAGCAAATAAATCATTTAAGTCTAGGAGCGGATCTACTAAACCTTTCAATAAAAGAACGCACACATGTTCCCTAGAGTTCACGGAACTAAGGAAACCACAAATATTCAGATAACAATACTAGAGACTTTTGACAGATGCCGAGCTAAGAGAACATCAGAAACCAATAATACTCAGGTTGTCCAGAAAGTTATTTCGGTTTTTTAGTATGAAATAAAACTCAATTTTTTCTATATACAAAATGAACTTTAATCAGTCAAATATCTTCCATTCTGTTCGATGACCTTTTGCCATCTTTCTGGTAACTTCATGATCCCACGCTCATAAAACTTCTGGGCGTTATCAGCAAAAAACTCAACCAAGTGCGATTTGAGGTCAACGTTATTTCTGAAATTTTTACCATTTAAGAAGTTTTGTAAACTTGGAAATAAATGATAATCCGATGGTGCAAGATCGGGACTGTACGGGGGATGCGACATCACTTCCCAACCAAGCTCCAATAGTTTCGTACGTGTTGCTAAAGAGTTGCGAGGCCTTGCATTGTCGTGGCGGAACCCAAATATTGAACTTCATAACAAGTCCAAGACGGCTTATATGATTTTCAATTGTTGTGTGTGATTTAACTGTTTTGCAATCTCTCGCGCAGTTATATGACGATTCGAAACAATTATGACTTTCATTTTGTCATCATCAACTTCAGAAGGTCGACCAGAAAGTTGATCATCTTTCAGTGAAAAATCTCCAGAATGAAATGTTTTAAACCAATTCTGACAAGTGCGTTCTGTTAAACAATCAACAACATAAACTTCACATATATCTTTGTGAGCCTCAGCCGATTTCTTGCCTTGAATGAAAATAAAAAAGTAAAATGTGTCGAAAATGCTTTAGTTTTCACTCCATGTTAAAACCGACTGTAAACTGGCAGTTGTAAACAAAATTACCCGGAATAACTTTCTTGCCAACCCAATATATTTATTTAAAAAAATAGGAGAACTGCTCCTATTATTTGCGGACCTTAATGAGTCACATGACTACATTATAAAGGAACCGATCAACACTAATGATACAATACTCAATAGGAAATGCTCAGTCAGGTTAGATCAGACGAAAATTAAATAAAAAAAAGTTTATGGCCATGGTAAATAGCACAAAAAACAGCAGAGGACTTGATGGCATCAGAAACAAAATTCTCTAACCTATTTCTCAGGGTTAATTCTTTCTCAATATACAGTCTTGCAGTTTCTCTTGAAAGCATATCTGTTAATGAAAACCTAAAAACGCTCTTTCATTGGCCCAAGCCGATCTACCAACCACCATTTCTTCGACTCGATGAAACATAGCTAAAACACCCTATTCCAAGACCTGACACCCCCACCACTACCGTCAAGATGGCAACTCTCTAGATCTGGGAAAGCAGACCAAATGGTGGATATTACGGCCCTTGGCCAACCAACAACAAGCCTCTGACGGGCACCCATCACTGCAATCCAACTGAATGAGCTTGCACTACATGCCTAGAGAGACTCAGCCTTCAGTGGACTCTCACCACTGCACCGCAACATTTCCACCTCTACCGAGGCTTCCCACACTCCTTAATTCCCTCACTCCACCTTCAAACAGGTACTCCTAGTAAAAGGAACCGCTCACCCCGTATAAATTCTTTTATTTTTCCCTTATGCATAATCTTAAAAATTTAAGAGCTAAGGAAAAAAAAAATATATATATAAAATGTATCGTAGCTTAACTTTATAAATTGTCAGCTATAATATAAATAGATTCAATAAAAAGAGTATTGAAATTTTTTTTAAAAAAAAACCCCGCCCCTAAGATGAGATAACAACCCTAAAAGAAGAGACTTGAGATACCGGCCTGCACACGTGGACTTTCCACTCAGTTGTTGCCGGAAGTGGAAGGAGAAGGAGTCCAAGGACGGGCTCTCCGTCACAGCTGCATTCCAGTCACTGGCCGGTAACTGTCACTGCCTGTTCCAGCTCCGCCGAGTGCTCTAGTCGTTCCACATCGTCACTGCTCCATTCACGCCGTCTTATCAATGGAGGCTTCCACAAGTCGATCCGTGCTATCGCCATTAAATCCACCATTTAATACACGCACTTAGATAAGATTTTTTTTATCAATATGTTTGCTGCTTACAGATTTTTTTTTGGTTTTTCATTTGTGAAAAAGGCGATTGTAACGTTAAAGGCGAGTTTTGTTTTGATATCGTTTCTTCACTTTCTACGTCCTGAATTTCGTTTGTATATATCTACAAATATTATATTTACTTTTTAATAACTAAAATATATATATGTAAGTTTGAACGTTACCGCCAAACTTCGGGACATATACTAGATGTCCCTACAGAGCTCGCTAGTATCGCTCCAAGCTGTGTAACCTGCGATATAAGAGCTGTACAATGTTAAGACAATGATCAAGGCTTATTATCGGCAATTGTATTGATTCAGGTTAGTTTTAAGTTCTATTTGTTTATTGTAATATTTGTAGCGCGAGCTAATGTGTACATATGTTTAATATTACAGTTCTAAACTATATCTGCAAGTGTCCGATTTATAACCTGACAACCTCCACCTCCTTTAAGTTTCTGAATTCGAAACTTACATATATAATAAACTGGAGTGGATAAAATTTTTGCGATATATAATAAAAGTTTTGACCAAATTTATTAAGAAATAAATAAACCTACCATGGTCTTCATCTGATGAGTTGTTGGTTAAACCTGCTGATTATGACATATCGCAGAATTCGTCATATTTGAAATGTAACGTATATTTTTCATCATCTTATCCAACACAAATTTATATATTTTCGATGAAAAAACAGCTATTATAATTGGCCTAGACAAAATACTACGTATTTTTTCATCCGCTGCTGTCCGAACTGAAGCAAATACTACCCCTATCCTACTCTCCCATCCAGTGTTACCAACTACCACAATTCAGAACAATAAAACCGACAAACTTTTTTTCAAATAATAAACCTATAATGCTTTGTATTTGTATTTGCTACACTGAGTAATAAAGTACGCCAACTGTTAATAATTATAATTGACCCTGGTCAACCCTAAGGCTGTCAATTGCAATCGGTAAGCTATGAAATTTAATAGAAAGGTTATATCACGCGATTTAATCAGCATAGGAGCCGAATGTAGAGCGTTTTCAAAGGCTTGAGTCAATGTAGGAGTTATATCTGTTCAGTTGGCAAAGCGTTTATTACAATTGTGTTATGCAGCAACGATTGTTGCAACAGTAAATTACAGATATACCACCATAGTATTACTAACACCACTGTGCTTGTAGGAGGCAAAATCCTTCCTTCAGATATAGTAGCGCCTTTCATTGGCAGATTGCAATATCCACAGAGGGGCTACAGAACAAAGAACATCGAGCGATGGACCGGACAGCGGCTCTGATGAAAGCAGGAGTACAAAGAGTGCAGACGGGCTACCTATTACTAGGTACTGGGTCAGGTATATGGGGTGTTTAGGTAATAGCGGTCTCACCATTGCCAGCATGCTACATCCGGTCTTCTATTCATTGTAAGTACAGGTAATCAAAAGAGTACAATCTTGCTAATCCGAACTAGATGTCCTCTAGGGTGTTTGGGTTATACTCGTGTTATAGAGGTTAAAGACTTATCTTGCGAATATTTCTAAATACCAAGGATTCAAAGGTATATTATTATATAGTTCTCAACTGTACAGACTACTTCAAAGGACATCCCAAAATTACTAATCTACAAAGTTTGACTTAAGCCAATACAATGACATGCGGAATAGAGCTATGGGGAACAGCAAAAAAGTCGAACATCAAGCCTATCCAATCCTTTCAATCAAAAGTCCTGACAACAATAGTAAATGCCTGTTATTACGTCAGCAACAACAGTAAATAGAATTGAGCTGTTAAAGTTATTTATGTACATAAAACCTTCAAGAGTACCAGGTATAAATTAGGTCTTTCCTTCCAGCTTTAATTTCTGTAAAACATTGCACTAACTTCCGTTTGTCCAGTTCTGAGACTTCTGCATGGTTTATCGCCAATATCTAAGCCCTTGGTTTGGCTTGAATATCATTCGCAATGACGTTTCGAGTCAAATGGTCATGCTTCGTGTTTTCACCTTGGTAGTCCCCTGAGTGGTTTAGAATGAAAACTGCATAATTATTATAATTATAATTATTATATTATAACAAGCCCTTTTTCAGGCATTCCGAACCCCCCCCCCGCTGCAATTTTTTCAAGTCCCTAGATCCGACCATGATGACAAGGTGTATACGCCCTTGACTCTGTTTTGGATATAGTAGTGAGTTTAGAATAGTTCCGAAATCACGAATTTATTATTATACAAAATCACACTAATATAAAGTTAAGTAGTACAATAGAAAAAAATAAATTGGAAATAGGGGCGGTTTTGACCGCACTTGTGTATGTGCAAGTGTCTAAAATTGATAGAAAATGTGTGTCTAAGGTCTCAGGTCCCTGCGTGATGTGACTATAAATTTATAGAATTTATGTTGAGCTCCAAAGGGAATATTGTTGTCAGTTCAAATGACATCAAAGGATTGTGATGTTGCGTTAGTCTTGAACAAGTATTTTAAGTATCAACAAAAAATTAAAAATTTATATCTGAAACAACTTTTGAGCTAAAACTTCTTAAAATTTAGGAACTATAATTGTGCTTAGGATTCTTAAATTTAAATGACTACAATAAATTTTATTTTGGTAAGTGAACCGTTAAATTTACCATCAGTTTATTCAATCATATGTACATTAACATTAGCCATTATGTTATGCTTAAAATATACTAGCTAAAAAAAAAAAAAATCTATTATTTGTGGGATTTAATCCCACTGTAAACAGGTCGACAAGGATTCACATGTACGGTCGAAGATAGGAGTTTGCCTAGGCTAAGGGTGTGCATTGATAGCTTCCCAGGCAAAGCGCCTGGTCGTAGATCATGAGGTTTTTGGTTTTGGACCAGAGCCAGTCAATTTATTCTATGGTTGATAATTGTTTAAACAAGCAGCGCTAATCCTAGGATAATAGCATACCACTTAGCGATGGATCAGGTATCAGCAATGCTAATTTGTCATATGAACTAATGCTCTCTCCCTGCAGGCATTATACAACCGTACGCACATCGATCGAGGAAGGTTTAATCGACAACATCAGTGAGGAGTACATTTCTGTCAGGTACAGGATTAGCAGGACACGTGGACGCTCCACAATCGAGGACTCGGAAGACGAAAATCGATAGGTCAACGGCCAAGAAAGCCCTCGTGCCGAATTTACACCCTGTCCTTTATTATTACATACTACATAAATTAAATATATATATATTTATAAGAGGGTTGAGAGAGGGATTGGGTTCGTTGGCCTGGGGAGCAGTCGAGTGAGTGAGCAATGTGGCTCTAACTCAGTGAGCAACCTGCCTTGTTCGTCTGGGGTCTCCCTCTGTAATTGTCAGGGCCTCTTCTGTCACAGAGGATATAGCGAATGTAATCTCATTGATATTTATATAATGATAAATCAGTAATGATTAATATTAGTAATTCGTTTTTATTTTTATTTTGTACTTTGGGTACTTTTTAAATATTAACACATAAGAAATATTATTCATTTTGTATAACTGAAGGTGCTTTCAGGGCTATAATTAAATGACATAATAACTGATACATTTCATAAAAAATATGTCATTATAAATAATGATAAAATAAAACAAGTATAAACTTCTTAACATTATAGATAAGGAAATTGTTAAATGATAATTCAAGTTGATTTATAAAAAAATAAGTGGATTAGAGGGTTTCTTCTGAAATCGGTTTAGGTTGGTAACTATGTTTTCATGAAGTTTATCTGAGTTTAGCCAGTGTGAAGCGGTTTAGATGCGAACCGGAACGAAGTAGACTGGACTACTGGGGGCTACGTTACTAGGCACATTTGTTGGGCCCCTGAGGGCGTCGTCTCCGTGGAAGGGGTAACTTCGTATGATATGCTAGTTTAGCGGGGCAAGGCCAGGGAAGTCCCCACTAGGAAGGCATTGAAGGCTGATACCGCAGGACTAAAGCTAGCAAGGATAGGTAAGAGAGGTGTAGAGGTAAATAAAGAAGAAAGCCATGGTTCGAATATAGCAAGAAGCGCCAGTGGGGAAAGTGAGTGAGCGAGTGAGTGAGTGAGTGAGTGAGTGGGTGAGTGAGCGAGAGAGAGAGAGAGTGAGAGAGAGTTCACTTCTAGTGTGTGATTTCGACCAAACAAAAAGCTCAGGATGTCTGCCTTATTTAGACAGGCCATTCCTGCGCCCAGGAAATGATCGAAGCGTTTATTTTGCCCAATCAGGGGCTACTAGTTTCATATCTTTATACTGACGCCGAAGATTTATTGATATAAAAATAAGTAAAGGTAGGAGGGTGTTTTCTGGTCCATGAAGATGGTAAGTGGTGAAGAAGTTGGCACAACTTCCAACCATTTTTACCACCTTCATTATTAACTGATGCAGACGTACACAGTATGTTGAAACGACGTCCTCAAATAATCAACCTGATTAAAAAGTAAGCTAACATGGTCTGCCAAACAGGCTTCAATTCATTGATATACTCACGGCTCACAAAGGACTGTAATTTAAAAAAAAAAGGTGCCGCTCTTATTTCAAACTTAGTTAAATATCGCGACAATAATTGTATTTCATTGTTGTTCTTAGCAAGGCGCTCATGAGGATATACTACAGTCATTGATCCTTAAAGTAGTGTAGTGTACAAACTACAAAATTATCGAAACCTTAGTTGTGTGCTTCTCAGTATTATTATTATTATTAATTGTAAATATTAGCCAAGGAATAGATTAGAATAAGAACTTAAAGAATTGTGAGAATAACTTGTTACTATATTGTTTAATAGGTGTTCGCGTGTCCTTCCTTTGTTATTGTGAGATAATTGTTATGTTCGTGTCTTATGTTTATATTTAATACACTGCCTTGCATATATCAGTGGCAAAGCGGTTCTCCCTGCCTCTGTGCCCATCAAGAACATTGTTTATATCCTCAGTCAGAATATGGTCAAAGAGAATCCGTCCTGGGTCCGTCAGTTGGTAGTGCCCCCGAATAAATACCGGGTACAAGTCCTTCTTTTCTTCTATGTATTCTTTTTTTGAGCTCATCACTCCCTGTGCCGTGCGTAAGTATTAATTTGCCAGAGAGCTGAGGCTCGTAAGAATCTCCTCAGCTGATAAAATCCAGGTTATCGCCCATATGATAGCCCTTTAAGACTTAATTAATGAACAGGCTTGCCACCTTGAGCCGACTGAACACCTTTTGCTCACCTGCTCGTCCGACATAAAAAGAAATATTCTTTTTTCTTTCTGTTGCCTTATCTGACTAACGAGCTTGCATATTGAGAGATATCATTAATTTAAAGTAATTAACACTACTCCGAGTAAGAGTGGCTATAAAAGCTCCCTTACCTATAAAACCTTTTTAAATTCAAATACCCTAATACCATATTCTACTCATCCAACTCGGTTTCCCTTCTGACAAATTTGCCCTCTTGGAGCGTTCATTTCTTATCCGTGCCACAAATCTTTGGAACTCTATTCCATGTTCATCAACTCTCCCATCCCTTAAATCTACACTTTACCAGTTCCTTATCTACCTTAAATCTAACGATTCATTATTGATCATTATTTTATCATTTACTTTTCATTCATCTCAGTTTTCGCATGGATAATTTCCATGTATTCTCTATGTTATATATTTTTTTGTCTCTACTCATTTATGTTTTTTGTTACAATCTCCTGTTGTCGATTCTTAGTTATAACATTATCAAACCCCCTTCAGGTGCGGGGCCAGGTATGACCTGGCCGACTACAAACCAATGCCTAGTACCCCTAGGCTCCATCATAAGTAGACTCTCACTACCTTCCCGAACCCACCCGCTTCCTTTAGGCATCCCATATCCTTCTCATACATCCTTCAAATAGGACTCCCCTTAGTGAAAGGCACCCATCAATCCAAAATAGTTTTCCTTTTATTTTTCCCACATCCTATTTTTTATAAGTTTGAGAGCTATGGAAAAAAACAAAAAAAAAAAACATTATTAAATCTGTATGATGTATTTCTTTTCTCTGTCTGCTAGAGTTCTAATGGGGCAGTGCCCCAAAATAAAGGTTTATTTTTTTTTCATTTCATTTTATTTTTCCTATCATTGAATAATATTGTGTTGCCAACAGCTATTGTCCGTTACTGATTTCGTTGGAATTTTTGCATCGTTGGAAATGCATATTAAGAATAATTTTGGACTAAAGCACATTTGGAAAATGATCAAAAATTCTTATTGTATTAAAATAATTTAATCATTAAAAGTACTGATCCTAATGTTTAAATGAACATAAAATAGTTGTTAATTCCTTTATTGTGCAATAATTACAATCTGCCTTTTATAAGGCAATAAGTAATTAAGATATATGCTCTCATTCATACAATATTTACAGTTCATCATTCACTCACTCATTCATACAATATTTACAGTTCATCATTCACTCGCTCATTCATACAATATTTACAGTTCATCATTCACTCGCTCATTCATACAATATTTACAGACAGCCCGGAGACCCCCCAAATCCACCGCAAAGAGAAAGCGGAGTCTTGGGAAGTCCCCCACGCTCCTCCGTCAGCCGCGTCACTGGATACTAGCCAGTGGAGGCTGACCAAGAGCGCGAGAGCCACAGACGCTCAGGACATGATTGGAGAGACTGGCCATTGCCAGGACTCCCACTGTCACGCGTTTATAGCAGGTCACGAGGCCACTGCCGTGAACATAAAATAATATACCAAAAAAAAAAAAAAAAAAAAAAAAAATAGTAATAGACTCTAGAAGTAAAACGATTTTTTCGTTGGATTTTTAGGGAATCGTTTTAAAAAGTATACTATGTCCCTTTGGACGAGCAGTGAATTTACAATGAGTTACTGAGGCAGTAAAAGTGTTTCGACAGTTTTTCGCTTTGATTTCACAAACATATATGTGTGTATATAGTTTTTGATGGATTCCTCCATATTTCGCAAGCCTGTATTGATGTAAATACTCAATAACCACTTGAATATAAGAATTTCAAAACCAAAATAGAAGACATCCTTCAAAATGGTCCATTTTTAATCGCAGGTTTCTCTGCCATGTTGATAATTTAAAGATCTTTCTCATTGGGGTGATTTTTGTTTGATAATATCAATTATTATATAAGGCGCTATCTCGCTTGAACGTCTGGCCTAGTGGCTACTTCCTAATCTAATTTGTTTAAATTATCAAAGTCCAACATGTTAAAGTGGACAGAAATCTGTCAGTACTATAACAATTATTAGTAGTATAACTATAACAATTATTAGTAGTATAACCATAACAATTATTAGTAGTATAACTATAACAAGTATTAGTAGTATAA
The DNA here is from genome assembly GCA_930367205.1 of Acanthosoma haemorrhoidale. NCBI lineage: Eukaryota > Metazoa > Arthropoda > Insecta > Hemiptera > Acanthosomatidae > Acanthosoma > Acanthosoma haemorrhoidale. Next base: position 152,831,888 of record OV884012.1, read on the forward strand.
CCATAACAATTATTAGTAGTATAACTATAACAATTATTAGTAGTATAACCATAACAATTATTAGTAGTATAACCATAACAATTATTAGTAGTATAACTATAACAATTATTAGTAGTATAACCGTAACAATTATTAGTAGTATAACCGTAACAATTATTAGTAGTATAAATATAACAAGTATTAGTAGTATAACCATAACAATTATTAGTAGTATAACTATAACAATTATTAGTAGTATAACCATAACAATTATTAGTAGTATAACTATAACAAGTATTAGTAGTATAACCATAACAATTATTAGTAGTATAACTATAACAATTATTAGTAGTATAACCATAACAATTATTAGTAGTATAACCATAACAATTATTAGTAGTATAACTATAACAATTATTAGTAGTATAACCGTAACAATTATTAGTAGTATAACCGTAACAATTATTAGTAGTATAAATATAACAAGTATTAGTAGTATAACCATAACAATTATTAGTAGTATAACTATAACAATTATTAGTAGTATAACTATAACAATAATTGATAATTGAAATGCAAAGAAAAAATATTTTAGCTAGATGGGGACTCGAACCCCAGGACATCCATAATATCCGATCGGGTGCTTTACCAACGGAGCTATTCGTGCACGAGTGGAAGACCTTGCCAATAATAACCATCTTTGGCCTAAGCTCTCGCAAGATATTGACTAGGCCGACGGTTCGATAGTAATGGCTTCGATGGAAGAATGACCTGGCCTCTACACCTGGAGTCCTCCCGTGTTCGAATCCTGGTTGGTGATGCCACACTTTTTGTTTTTTTTCCTCTCTGGCTAGTAATTATTAAACTAATTGGATTAAAAAGAACAATAATAATGTATATATGATGAAATCTTGTTAATAGTTAAGATAGGCGTCGTCGTATTCGGATGTTACTGCACTCCCTGAATGCAATGTAACCACAACCATAGATCCAGGAAGCATTATTCACTATGATCAACATCACAGTTCAAAGAAAATCTTATCCTTGTCATTAACTTGCCTAAGTATGTAAGACGGGGGATTTCAATACATCATTTACTCCCCGAATTTTATGAAAATATATTTTTTTCTTACTTATCACCAACATACGTTTTATATTTATTTTGTATTGTTCGTCCCAATATCCCTTGCTGCTTAAGAAATTTGCGAGCATTCCAAGAACAAACTTTTGTATTTCATAAGTGCAGGAAGAATATAAGGTTAATCAGAAAAATTAATGGTACGAATCTCATTGAAGCATTTGCGGCCCTAAATTTACTTCCGGGATTATTCAATCACGAATAAAGTGAACAATATTTTGAAAACGTAAAATTTGACGAGTGTAAAGATTTAATTTTCAAGCGTTTCCTTGAAAAACACCTCATTTGGTTTTTCAGATACACTTTGTTTGGGCATTCTGAACACAAAACCGTTTTGAAATTTCGAATACAGTTAAAGTGTTAATACTTGCATTGTTTGTTGAATAATCACTGTATAGTTGCCCCATATCGTGTGTACTTTGGCTGGCGGCGGGCTAGCTAGAATTAGGCTGCTATGAGCGACGTTTTAAGGCCAAGGGCATCACACTTAACCTTGCCAACAGCTGATTACATCTGCGTATTGCGACATTCAACCAGCTTATTTATCATTTAGCATATACTTTCTTCAAATCGGCTTAGTTTATTTGTTTGTCTAATCATTATATACTTGTACCTGTGCAATACAGGCTTTATTAGGGAGCAACCCTAATAATAATTATATATATATATATACATATATATTATATTATATATTATATATATTAGGGTTGCTCCCTAATAAAGCCTGTATTGCACAGGTACAAGTATATAATATATATATAATAATAATATACAATAGTAGTGAGTTTGTTTGTCCTTCTATAGGTTCGAACCCAGAACTCTGTTTTGTTGAATCATAAGTCTATTAGTTAGCGATAAAAAGACTTCAGTTCAACCGTGCATATATGTCAGATATCAGGCTGTTTGCCAGTATGAGTTCTATGCTCAAAATAGGCCTTAATGACTCACATGTTTATGATACTTGCTGGCTATCTGTAGGGACTTAACATAACATTAAGTTTTATTTGTAATTTAAAGTCCCATCCCTACACAAAGAACTCGGGCTCATAAATAAATTACTTGAGTTAATGTGGTACAGAATTTCACGTAATCCTCTGCAGAAAATTATAATACCACCGATAAAAATGCAAAACTTCGCCCTTATGAAACAATAGTATATTTAGAATATATAACGCATTGATAGACTTATTGATACGCCTACGAGGGCCTACCCAAAAGAATCCGTGATTTATTTAGTTAGTTTTACAACAAAAACCTTTAATCTTTATACATGTCTTGAGCGTATGTGGCTTTCGCGCTCTTGGTCAGTCTCCGCTGTCTCGTATCCGGTGACGCGGCTGACGGAGGATCGTGGGGGACTTCCCAAGACTCCGCTTCCTCTTTCGCATGCGAGGGAGGTGACAAGCTTATGGATTTGGGAGGTCTCCACGCTGTTTGTAAATACTCTAAATGAAAATTGTAAATTTGGTATGAATGAAAAGATTTATGACAAATACTTATTGCCCAATGAGGCAGATTGTATTTTTATCATGATAAAGCTGATTATATATAAATTAATCTTCATCAAAGTACTCTCCATTGGAGTCTTCTTTTATTCCACTGTTCGAAACAATTTTTGTAAACTCGTCTTTTTTGAAGCCACTCAGCTCCTCCGACGTTTTTGTCTTTACTTCTTCAACGCCAGCAAAACGCTTTCCTTTCACATCCGTTTTCATTGGGGGGAATAAAAAGAAGTCCCAGGGGGTTAGATCGGGTTAATAGGAAGGACGGGGCACAGTGGTCGTACCATATTTGTCGAAAATCGGCGCACACCAGAGGGCTGTGCAGTCAGCAGTCTGGAAAAATTTTGCAGCCACCCTTCTCTTCCGCAAATCTTCACTTAAACTTTACTGTACTGTTCTGTAAGTCCCTCCTGATTTCTTCACAACTTTTTATAGCAATGAAATGGTAACATGTCAAATAGTATTTATGTTATAAATTAAATAAGCTGAGGAAATATCAGCTTGGGTCGATGACAATAAAATAAAGGTACAATAATAATGATACTTATACCTATACCTCTATCTATGCAAGTGCTCTATCAATAATCTTTGAAGAGGAGAGTCTTTTAAAATAAAATAAAGAAAAGCTTTATTATCAAGTACAAGCAAAACACTGGTATACATACTAATATTAAGAGTTAAGTTACTACATACTGGGTGGAATGTCTAGGGCCGAGGGGGGTCTGGGACTGAAGCTGGGACATATATGTATAAGAAAAGGGTGAGATTCTGGGAATAGGGAGTAAGGGAAGTAAGGAAGGTTGCTTACTTAAAAATAACAGGGAACCATCAGTGACTTCCATGAAGTGACGAGGCAGGTATACAGTTCTGCTCAAGCCCCTTCTACTTGTTTTTAGCATTATAAAACTATTCACGCCTAAAATGTACAAAGTTATTTTTATTATTTTGTTCTTAATCCCCAAATTATTATTGTTAAAATCTAAATTAATATAAAATATTATAATATCATAATAGGTGTCTCCTTTCTATCTACTGCATAGATGCATTTTAAGCAGTTCCTGAAACAAATATGGGTTAAACGGGTTACATAAGGGACTTACAAACTATACAAAAACTAATCTTTTATACTAACTTAAAACTAGAGCGTCCCTGCCTTGACCAGCTTCTTCCATCGATGGGGGAACAGAACAGGGGGTAATCGTGTTAAACACCGTTCATCCACCGTACGCAGCTCAAATTTTCGTGGAGCTCACTGTTTCTCAGCTGCTGGAATGAAGTATGTCGGGCCACTTTCATGAGTATGCCGCTTTGAAATTATTGGAGTCGCTTTGCTGTCTCTTCAGTCAAATGACTAAAAAGCGGTGCACCGTACAGCAGAGCAGGTCTTACTCTTACAGATCATGAGCTTGAGGCGCAGAGGTAGATTGGGGAAAGTCGGTAAGTGTGTAAGCAGGTAAGACTTCGTTCGTGTTTGTTTTAACTTCGTCATAAAATGGCCACTGAAACGGAGGTATAAAGTTAAAGAACCAACCAACCTTCGATTTATATGCGTTGAGCCTTCTCGATTCCTGGAAATGGCCTTTACCAATACCAAATAATGCTAAATATTAAAATATATATGAACGAAAACGGCCCTGACTTTGTAGTTGCTCGTCATGTCTTTTTACATAAGATGACGTTTTGAAGAGTTTTAGTTAGGGTTTACTTTTCAAAAACGATCAAGTCATTTTTATGATCTCTTAACGCAGAACATACCCGCTCCGTAGCTGGTAGAAAGTAGAGCCTCTCCCCTCGGGCTTGGAAACTAAAGAGGGTATACAGTGGGCATTCTACTAGAGACAGAGGAGAGCCCGAGGACGGAGAATGTGCCCAGGTATGCGGTGAGGAATGCGGCCAGTTCCTCGGCTCCAGCAGTCCTTCTGGACAATCTATTTATTACCATCCATAAACTTATTCCAGCAAGTGTATCGTCAACACTCTGTGTCTTCTCAAAGTTTAACCGTTCAATTGTAATTCGCCAGAATCCAGAGAATATTCACACGACTACCATGCCAATTTCAAATCAATTTAATAAAAATAATAATCTTTATAGCTAATGTGCCATGCAAATAGACCAATATCATTGCTGTAAATTATGAGCAAAGTCTTCATTGAAGTATATATAGATTTTAATTTAGAGAAAATTATATAAATAAAAACAAACAATCTAACCTCATTCTAATGAAAAACTTTTCATAATAATATGTTATGCCCTAACCCGTTATGTTTGTATCATTTATCTATGTTAGAAATCTTTTGAAGTAATAAATTCTTGCTATGAAATTTATTTATAAACTTAATAGCCGTTTTTAAAATATCTAGACTATAATCAGCATTTAAATATTTATTATTAGTTTATAACTATTGCAGTGAACAATGGTATTTAATTTTTTTTAATTTACATATAAATATCATTATGTAATTTGGAAAGGGTGCCAAAACTTGTTCAATTATTTGTCTGTGTATCTATGTACTTACAATAAAAATGTTGTCATGGTTTGTTTTCATATTTGGGAATCTATTCAAGAAAAAAAAAAATCTTCATTTTATTAGTTAAAACTTCCCGGTGAAGTGTTTAGTTTAGGTAACACGTTTTAGGATAATATTAAATTTATTTTTGTATTATAATTTTTATTTTTTCCTCATCCTGTTCTTAATTTTTGTATTTTTTATGTTTGTTATCATATTATATTTTCTCTTTATTATTATTTCTGACATTTCAAAGACCACTTTTTTGAAAATTATTATAGTATACTGGCAGGGTCGGGCAGGTCTCTCCAATATCTAATCTGGCCCTAGCCTACACGAGTGATCATCTTCCTAATACGAACCCTATTAGGTTAAGATCTCTTAGTGTCTGTAAGTCCCGATCACACACAGAGGCAATAGATAATAAATATTTCAATATTTGTTTTTAAACGAGAAATTTTTGTTATATATCCTGCTATTATATATAATTGTTATTAATTATTAGCCAAGGAAAAAGTGTTGTTTTTTTTCATAACAGTGAGGATCTGTAAATAGCTATGATGTTGGCAAAAAAATTTTTTTTTTGAGGCCTGCTGGAGTGACATTAACTACACAATTTATTTTATATTATTCTGATACTGCAAAGTTATACTTGAGCCAATCTGGACATACGGAATAGAGCAAAAAAGTCAAACATCAAGCGCATCTAATCCTTTCAATCAGAAGTCCCGAGAACAATAGCAAATGTCCCTTATTATGTCAACAACAAAAACCTTCATAACGATCTTAAAATATACCCTACATACTTTAACTCATACCTTCCTAGTTCATGAAATTCCATAGTAACCTATCCAACCACCCTAATTCCCTAAGACAGTCATTACACTCCGCCACTCATCCTTACAATCCTCCTCGGAGACTGAAGCGGCAGTGGCCTCGTGACCTGCTATAAATACGTGACAGTGGGAGTCCTGGCAATGGCCAGCTTCTCTAAGTATGTCCTGAGCGTTTGTGGCTCTCATGCTCTTGTTCAGCCTTTGCTGACTCGTATCCGGTGACGCGGCTGATGGAGGAGCGTGGGGGCCTTCCCAAAACTCCGATTCCTCTTTGGCATGCGAGGGAGGTGACAACCAAGTGGATTTGGGAGGTCTCTGGGCTGTTTGTAAATACTGTATGAATGAGCAAGTGAATGTAAATTGTAAATATGGTATGAATGAGAAAATTTATCACAATTACTTATTGCCCAATGAGGCAGATTGTTATTTTATCATAATAAAGTTGTTGAATGAAAAAAAATTATTCTTATAATCAATTTTTTTTTGGAATATTTTCGAATGTTTTACTTGAATTTGTGTCTTGAGAGCTACGATTTGAGGCAGCATAAAAGACAAATGACTGTCAAATAGATTTACGAAAGTCAACGCTCTCCCATCGGGCTTATTAATTAAATTATGTTATTAGTACTAGTCTATTGTAATGAATAATTATACTTATACATTGTTAATTTTGTTTACAGGTAAGCGAACATTTGGACAGATGGTACAACTTCATAAGTGGTTTGTTAACAGTTCATTTATATAGATAATAATTAACGGAAAGTTACTAACTGATAAAATATTGTGATAAATAGTACTTGAAGCGTATATTCCAAAAACCAGAGACACCCCAGTTTTTAGTCTCTGAAGTGAATATTTCCAGTCTTGTTCTATGGCGCGAGTAGAGGTCACTTCTCACTATCATCTCTTCGCCGGCTTCAGGTTGTTCCTATCTCAACCACCCTCTGCAATCTGTTTCCAGGAGAGTTGATAACTGTGTCGTTTTTTTTGGACTGTCTTAACTTCTACAAGCGGATTTTGTTTGTTGATCCTTTGGTGAAGGCTGGGCGAGGATATTTTGCGATTGGTTGCCATAGCTCTGATTCACGGGGGAAAAGATAGCGCTCTGATCTGTTGCACACTATCAAGGAATTCAAAATGGATTGCTGAACATAATAATGTTCGCACTTCTTAAACTAAATATGTTATGATATGTTATTAAAGCCGGCTTAAGCTCACTGCTACTAATTGAACTGATTGATTAACTTTAACTTCCAGTCAAAGCCAATGATTAGTGATAGCAATATGTATAACAATAACAAATATCAGTGGCCTCCAAGCTAAACAAGGCCCGTGAAAAAGCCGAATTCTTCCCTTATTTTTATTTTAGTCCATTAAACTTATAATGAGCATTGGATATTGTGATATGACATTCTCAAAGGACAAACCGGAGTGTGAAAATAAGACTTGATTTTGAAACCAAACACTAAACATGTTAATTATGTATTATGTAACGTTTTTAATTATATGCTAGCATGTAGTTGAGTATAGATTTAATCCTTAACAGGAGTATAGTTTGTAATATCAATATACTATTTCAGATGATGATTTAATGAAAACTATTACACATTTTCACTTACCTCTTATGTTGTGAGATGTAAATGCAACAAAGTAACTAATAAAGAACTCATGTTAAACCACAATTCCTCTTACAATGGCTTCCCTCTTAAACAGCTCTAACTCATGAGTGTTACCTCGATCTCCCTTCAGCGCTATTTTCTTCGTAACATATTGCCCTGTTTTCATTTTATTTCATTCTATCGTGGGCAACAAAATATTATTTCGGGGGCCGCCAGTTTGACAACCCTGCTTTTTATTAATGGATATACATACAAAGTATGACTAAATTATTTTCCATCTCTCCATAGTAAATCAATTATTAATCTACCAAGCAAATCTGGACATACCTTGAACATAAAGCTTATCCAATCCTTTCAATCAAAAGTCCTGAGAAAAATAGCAAATGCTCGTTGTGACAAGTAGTCAGTAACGAAACTCTTCATAACGAAATTAATAACTATACATTCTTAAAGTAATCCGTTCCAAGTCATGAAATTCCATCGAAACCTATCCAACAAGCCTAATCCCCTAGCACAGTCATTGCACTGCACCACTCATCCCTATAATCCTCCTTGGAGACTTAAAGGGACCTCATGATCTGCTATAAATATGGGATAGTTTCTCTAATCATGTCCTGAGCGTCTGTGGCTCTCGCTCTCTTCGGTAGCCTCCAATGGTTCTTATCCGGTGATGCGGTTGATGGAGGTGGGGACTTCCCAAGACGATGTGGATTTGGGAGATATCTGTTTGTAAATATTGTATGAATGAGCGAGTGAATAAAGAAATGTAAATATGGTATGAATAAGAAGATTGATCACAGTTACTCATTGCCAAAAAAAAAAAGCAGATTGTAATTTTATCGCAATAAAGATTGTATAAGTACATTCTTCCATCTGACTTAGGGATTATTTTAATTAGGTTATTCCTAATCTTATTCACAACAAATCCATCCAGTCATGTCTCTCACTCGTTGTTTTACTTGACGAGTGTCAGGGCCCCGTCAGTGACAATGGGAAGATAATCCGGGAACGTTGCTAAAACACAGCCGTTAATTAATCTATTAAGAGCGTTGCTATTCTAGAGACTGCTAAGAATTGTCGTGCGGCTTGGTCTAAAGCAGGGCTGATTATACGGCCAAATTGGATATAATTAGTGCGAGGCCCAGCTGTAATTGGGGTGGGCTTTCTCTTCCACTGCCTTTAATGGCCTAATAACGAGAAATAATTACTGAGTAAAAGGCGAAGTAATTATTATCGCAGTAATGACGGCTTATCACTGACACGAGCCGAGATCTCGGCCTAGCGGCATCTTCCCGCTGAACATTTCTTACGAAAATCAAATTTATCATTTTAGTAAGTCTTTATTCATGCGAAAAGTGGTCCGACATACCTCTTTCGAGAGGTTGAAGAACGCTGACCTGCACCCGTTGTTTGGTGTGCCGTCGGTGGGTGAGTTCATCCGCCGGAGACACATTAAGTTTTTTGACTCGTTGCAGCAACTAACCAACCAATGTTTAACACTATAACCCCACCACCCCTCCCGCATCGATGGCAACAGACTGTCAGGGAAAAATTAGGATAAGAATTAGTATGTAAGTTAGTTTTAAGGTTGATCAAAAATGTGAGCCCCATCACCTTTATTAGTTAGTTTAGTCCAGTCACGTATAATGTATATCATTGCACTTGTTTATTCATTATATAATTTCTATAAAATAACAAAACCTGTATGTAATGTAGTGATGCTACAGGAAATACAAAATAATTTGTAAATAGATTCACCTGAGGTTCTATAATTATATATAATTATCTGGAAATTTAAAGGGGCTAAAAAGGAAAAAAAAATTTAATCAAGTAGATCTTTTAAGGGTGTGATGCGCCCACCATTAGATTAATGCCTGGGAAAATGCACAGCATGACATTGTACGATGCACGTTTGATAGCGTCATTACTGACTGGCCCAGCATTCACAAGTCTAGGCAAAGGCTCCCCATTAAACACTATTTCTGGAGCTGCTTTAAATAATTCACAGTATGCATGTGCAGTTTTTTTCTCTAGCACAGTAAAAGAGAAATAGCTTGGTGTTTCTAATTGAAATCGTTACGGGTGTTCCATGTTCGCTTTATATACGCTTTATACTCCATCGTACTTTGATACTACATGCTTTTATGATTTAACCTCTCTTGCTAATGGTCCTTCATCCCTCAAAGCTTCTTATATTCTTTTTTTATATCTTTCTTGCAGACCGAACAAAAAATATGTTTATATTCAATATACTTTTCCTCATAAATCTATATTGTTCATTTATTTTTATCATATTTACTGCTCAAATTTTCTAAATCGTTGTCGTCCCCCTGGCGTCTTAATGCTGGTTTGTTCTAGATCTTACAATACTTGTTCTCCGTAGAGAAACTGGCCATTACCAGGACTCCCACTATTACTTATTTATAGCAGGTCACGAGGCCACTGTATTTTTAGTCTCCGAGGAGGATGAATGGTGCAGTGCAATGACTGTCCTAGGGAATTAGGGTGGTTGACTAGGTTACTATGGAATTTTATGAACTTGCAAGGGATGAGTTCAAGAATGTAGGGTATATTCAGATCATTGTGAAGGGTTTTGTTGCTGACGTAATAAGGGGCATTTACTATTCTTCTCAGGACTTTTGATTGAAAGGATTGGATGCGCTTGATGTTCGACTTTTTTGCTGTCCCCCATAGCTCTATTCCGTATGCCCAGATTTACTTAAGTATAACTTTGTAAATAAGTAGTTTATTTTCTATTGAGAGATGGGATGTCCTTCGAAGTAGTCTGTACAGTTGTCCAAAGTGTCTGTTTAGTTCTTGTCTTTTTAGCCTCGTGTGTGGGGTACATCAGGTCAGCCTTTTGTCGAGATGGAAGCCTAAATACCGTACTGTCTCAGACACAGAGAGAGGAATGGAATTAAAATAAACTAGTGGACAGGACTTGCGGCAGAGGGTGAAGGTAATGTGGGAACTTTTTGCTTCATTGAGTTTGATTCGCTATTGGTTGCACCAATATTCGATCTCATCAAGGTGTTTTTGAAGATTTTGGGATGTTGTATCAAGGTTTGAATCGGTTGAAAGGACTGCATTGTCATCTACAAATGTTGCCAAGAAGGTATACGTTCTCAGTATTGATGTTTTAATTGCTTGTCTCTGATAGTCTCACAGCAAGAGACCTAATCATGTGTTGTATTTGCAAGGTGGTCTTACAACTCAGCACTAAATGATATTGACATAAAACTCCTCTACATTCGATCTGTTTCTCTCCTACCGAGCTAGCTTGTCAATACGTACTAGTTAACGTAACTAGTTACGATCTTGTCAATATCCGACATAAATAAACAACACATGTTTAGTTATCGATCATTTACCTGTGACTGGGTACATAAAATATAATGAAAATAAATAAAACAATTACCCATATCCAACCAATATGTGGTCGTAAGTCTACTGAAGAACTGAATCTAATATTATATTATATTCATCCGAATTTTCTTCAATACAGCTATTTACGTGAATTTTCTTTAAGGCTTGAGTTCCGAGACCCAATATGTTCAATACCTGAGTTAAATAATTAATTTTTGGGATAAGTTCGTTAGGGCCGAAGGAGGGAGCTCTCAAAGGCAATACTCCCTGTCTTGTAACCTAACGAAGTTTTCTAATTTCTGGAAGCGGGCACAAAAGTTAGAATTAACTTGATCCAGGTAGTCATTAATATTTAGTTAATAGGCCCGAACACACACGGTGTGCGTTGTTACAGTAATTAACTGCCATAATTGGAGGACTCGACCAATTAATTCATAAAAGCTGTGTGTTTTTGGTTCCACGTTTTTTGTATGTAATTGGCCCTTTACACTCTTAACTACCTTTACACAAACTATCTCATTCAGTACAGCACTGACACATTTATTGTGTTATAGCTAACATCCTTCAAAAGTTTTTCTCTAACATTATTGTCGGGTCGTCACTAGGGGGTGCCTGATCACCCTAGCCCTGGTGACAAGTGCGGACTGTTCGAGTTTATAACCTGGACAATCGTTCCATGACGGCGTTACTATCTGACTCCATTTATGATGTTTATGTTCAAGAGAAGAGGTACAGAGGTTTCATAAAGAATCAGTCAAGTTTTCAGAGTTCGAGCGGAAACCAAGCATCACCGAGTTAAGGTCCCGAGAGACTCGCGAGGAGACTGACGAGGAGACTGGCTTACAGGGTTAGGAGCCCTGGCTTAAGTTTCCTCTCTACTTCCTGCCAGGAGACTGCAAGGTTGCCTAGGCCGGTGGTTGGTTTTCACACCTGTCGCGAGGAACGTGACCGACGCCTAATTACCTACCCCTGGAGGTAGAGAGGCCCCAGGTTGTTATGTTTATGATCTGTTTATGACCTGTGGTACCCTCGCGCATCTGGCTCTTAGGGCCGGCTGGTACCAGGCTGACCTTTCTCGTGTGCCTTGGCTTCCGCCTTTTTTATTGCTTAACACATTTACAATAATTAATTTGTTTATAATACATTTAGTTCATGTTATTTTACTTTTGCTTACAATATATATGCAATAGAGTATAGGGTGATTTATCTTATGTAGTTAGCGGTCGCTACAATTTTAAATTTTGACGGGCGTCAGAAGGAGACAAAACTATGACCATTGACCTTTGCTGGCGGCCTAGTCGGTAGGCAGCTTAAGGAGAGGGAGAGGGAGGGAGAGAGAGAGAGACGGAGGGAGTGAAAGGGAGAGACGGAGGGAGTGAGAGGGAGAGACGGAGGGAGTGAGAGGGAGAGACGGAGGGAGTGAGAGAGGGAGAGAGAGAGAGAGAGAGAGAGAGAGAGAGAGAGAGAGAGAGAGAGAGAGAGAGAGAGAGAGAGAGAGAGAGAGAGAGAGAGAGGAGAGGAGAGAGGAGAGAGAGAGGAGAGAGAGAGAGAGGGAGAGAGAGAGAGAGAGGGAGAGAGAGTGAGAGAGAGAGAGAGGGAGAGGGAGAGGAGAGAGAGAGAGAGGAGAGGAGAGAGAGAGAGAGGGAGAGAGAGAGTGATAGAGAGAGGTAGAGAGGGAGATGGAGAGAGGGAGAGGGAGAGAGAGAGGGAGAGAGAGAGGGAGAGAGAGGGAGAGAGAGAGAGAGAGAGAGAGAGAGAGAGAGAGAGAGAGAGAGAGAGAGAGAGAGAGAGAGAGAGAGAGAGAGAGAGAGAGAGAGAGAGAGAGAGAGAGAGAGAGAGAGAGAGCAGTGTTCACTTCTAGAGTCCGATTCCGACTGTCTTAAAAAAAATCCGAACTTCCGCCTTATATAGGCAGGTCATTCCTACGTGCGTTGAATGAGGGAGCCGTTTATTTTGGTCAATCAGGGGCTACCACGGCTAGAGAGATCTTGCGGAAATGTAGGTGGGAGTTTTCTGGTCAATTACCAATCATTTTTAACACCTTCATTCTTGTCTTGTTACCAGGGCCTGATGCAGTCTTTAAGAATAGCAATAATAATTCAACATCAATTATCGATCCATTGAATCCATTTTACAGATCAGGTTTTATGTTTGATGCACCGTGCTCCTAATAGTTTTATTTCGCCCCTGTATGGGAAAATTTCCATATCAGCTTGGGTCGATGACAATAAAATAAAGGTACAATAATGCAAGTGCTCTATCAATAATCTTTGAAGAGGAGAGTCTTTTAAAATAAAATAAAGAAAAGCTTTATTATCAAGTACAAGCAAAACACTGGTATATATACTAATATTAAGAGTTACATTACTACATACTGGGTGGAATGTCTAGGGCCGAGGGGGGTCTGGGACTAAAGCTGGGACATATATGTATAAGAAAAGGGTGAGATTCTGGGAATAGGGAGTAAGGGAAGTAAGGAGGGTTGCTTACTTAAAAATAACAGGAACCATCAGTGACCTCCATGAAGTCACGAGGCAGGTATACAGTTCTGCTCAAGCCCTTTCTACTTGTTCTTAGCATTATAAAACTAATGAACTAACGTTAATATGTATTTTAGCTCCGAGTGAAATGTTCCGTTGTTTTCTCCTTCCTTCTCCTCCCCCAGATGGGACATAACCATGTCAAAGCTATTAGCTCTCAAAGGTGTCTGTCATATCCTTATTCCAGCCGACGTAGGCCGTAGGGTATATTACAATATTATTTTCTGGCCGTTAGTCTGATAAGTCTTTTGTCGAAAGTGATCTGAAATTATGATACATACGACTGCAAGTGCCTACAGCTTGAAATCAATAACGACAGGGGTTATGCTGCTCCCCCCCCCCCAACTTCTACCCGCTGGCTGTAATCGACACAGAACGAAAACAAACATGACTCATGCACAGTCGTTGGGAGAAAGTTATTTTCGGTGCCAATAGTTAACAGCCATTTTGATAAGGACTTATCATTATTATAAGCACAATTATTTCTGTCTGCTAGTACCTTTCAAACTAACTTTAATGAGATGTTCGCCTGAAGCACCTGTCCTAGTGCTATCATTCTCATCTAGCTTAGTTCTTCTGCCCTGTATCGTCTTAATAGTCCTTGTTTTTACCATATATTTATAGACAGTTAAACAATCTTTGTAGAGGAGAGACTTTTAAAAGAAAATAAAGAAAAGCTTTATTATGAAGTACAATCAAAACACTGGTATATGCAAATATTAAGAGTTATGTTACTACATACTGGGTGGAATGTCTTGGCGTCAAAAGTGGGGTCTGGGGCTAAAACTGAGACACATATATAAAAAAAGAATGAAATTCTGGGAAGTAGGAAGGTCTTGGAGGGATGCGGTTGCTTACTTAAATAGTAAGTAAATAAATAAATTATAATGATTGACCTTCCCTTCATAGTATAAGGCGTGCTGTCAAGAAGAGTCGCTGTTGTCCCCTCTATTCCCTGGCCATCAATTGTCTTAATCTGCTTCATCTGTCGTTTTAAATCAACAATCAACCCGTTTGTCATTTTTAGTAGAAGACCCGAATTAAGTTTAGCAATTGTAGACAAATTGAGTTTAGTCTGTGCCGTGTACCTTCATCTGATGGTTTGCTTATGTGTAATTCTAATTGATATCGTACCTAGCAAAATATGTACAGTTTTGATTCTGAGATCGCTAAGTTAACTGATCTTTGTAGAGGAGAGTCTTTTAAAAAAAAAAAGCTTAATTAATTAAATATAAAGTACAAGCAAAACACTGGTATATGCAAATATTAAGAGATGAGGGATATAACATACTGGGTGGAATGTCTAGGCACAAGTGGGGTCTTAGGCTAAAGCTGAGACATGTATAAGAAAAGTATAAGATTCTGGGAAGTAAGGAGGTCTTGGAGGGATGCGGTTGCTTACTTAAAAATAACAGGGAACCATCAATGGCTTCCATGAAGTCACGAGGCAGGTATACAGTTCTGCACAAGCCCCTTCTACTTATAGCATTATATATAATATTAGCATTATAAAACTGACGACTGAGTGGTAGACTTACCTGTAGTTAGTCATTTCGATGATACTTCTAATTACATCGAAAATATCATAAGGTCTGTGGGAAAAAAAACGCGGGTTTCGTTAAAATTGTGAACACCATTTTAATGACTTTAATGTAATACCGGTTCAAAAAAGAAAAACTTTAATTTGAGTACTCAATGAGATTGGAAAATTTGTTTATTTCCCTTTTAAAATAGAAACTATTTTTCAAAACGTTTCGGGTAATCGAAAGTAATATATTGTGGTAATAGGGTCAAACAGACTCCCCAATAAACAATCTTATGGGCATACAGGTGAAAACGTAAAGGGTTTTTGATTTCTAAAATTATCGTAATCAGCTAAATCCTAATTGATTGACAGATTGAGACCCCGGTATCAACCTTCCCTACCCATATTGGCAAAACCATCCATCACTCATGCATTGTCTAGTTCAGTCGGCAGAGCCACTAATGTGTAGTGGTTTAGTTTGTAATGTAGAATTTTGTTGAATTGATAATCCGAGGAAATGGTCACCATTAATGTTCAATCGGACGGACTTGATACACAAAAAGACGAGCGGAGCCCGCGGAGTCGCCATGACTACGGTGACGTCACTCACCCCTGCCGCCGGCCTTGACCCCAATATGGATCCCGCCCTTTCTCGTCTACTTAAGGCCCCAATGCCGAAAAGTCATTTAAGGGCGCATATCGGGAAAATCTTATCAGTCTTGGAAAACGGACAGAGGACAACCGCTCGATAGGGTCAGCAGCCTCTGGACCTATCTTTCATATCCGACCGCGCGGAAAGGGTTCGCCCAATAACTCCCTCATGCGTGAAGGGAGTAACATTCTAAGGGCAGGATATTGGGAATTGTAATTCAATATACCCCAGCAGCAGCAGTAGGAGGAGGAAGTTACCTTTTTCCATAACGGAGTTCCGATTCAATTTATAAAATATATTGGCTGGAAATTGTGCAGCAGGTCCGCTCCAAACCGGCTGGCATTTCCCCGCGGTTGAAGATTAGAGGCGGAAACACAAAAAAAATAGAAATTATTCCGATTTCAATAGGTATTACAGTGCCTACATTTATCCAAAAACATTTTGATTCAAATTGCAATAATTGTAATCAAAATGTTTTCATTCGTTGAAAAGGTGATTTTATTTGTGACACATAGAAGAAAATAAAGGTTTTGTTGGGAGATCGACTTCAATTTATTAATGCATAACGTTTCGACGTAGTTTGTTTCTCTTCATCAGGTCCATGCGTGAGGAGTAGAGGTTGATGTCGACAGTATGAAGGCATACGGCGAAATAGTTTGATAAAAGCCAGCAACTCTTCCATACAATCACGGCTGTAAAATGAAGTAGTTTCGAGCAAAAATACCAATTACTTTTTTCAGAATAATTTAACAAGCTATAAAGAAAAGGATTTTTAATAATATTCTAGACAACTGACCCATGTATCAACTTGTAATAAATTAATCTTACGTTTCTGTATATTTTAGAAGGAATCCAACACTCGTTTTATACATGTGACATCGAGGCTCCGGCAATAACCGACTGTGGTTAAAACTTCAATAAAACACTTATGTGCTTACACAGGACAAGCTATGTGTAGAATATTGAACACATATAACGGACATACTAAGACAACAGTACAAAAGCCAACTTTAGGGACCTATCCGTGCCTGAACTGTCAGCGACTCCAAGTGTCAACTTACTACGCCGTACAATACCAAATATTTAGCCAATCGCCCCAAATCTTCCTGCCTGTCATGTAATTAAAAAAAATAGTAATAAAATTAATAATCAGAATTATTCAAGATGGGTTCATCCATGGATCAGTCTCCTCGCCACTTTCCCTATGTTATCAAATGTACGCGTTTCTATCAGATTAAAGATTGATGCACACAATACTATAAGCCCATTAAAACAGTTGATGAAAATCTAATAAAATGTTTTCATCAACCCATTTATATATTAACGGCTGACAATCGTACTACAAAAAATACAATTTACATATAAATGCAAGTAAAACAAAATTAGTCCTACCATATGAGAGCTAGACGATATATGCGACAAAACACTAGCATTGAACCCTCATAGGGGACTTAACAATAAACTCAACAGACGGTTTAGACAACAGGACATCCCACCTCGAACTAGAAAACAAAATGGTGTTATATCAAAAATCCTAAAACCCATCTTGACTATAAGGATCAGTAAAATCTTCTAACTTCAAGTGCACCCAATCCTACCAAAACCCAAAGTTCTAACAACATCAGTTAATTTATTTATATCACCACCCCTCCATAAAGTTCCCACTACTCAAGATCACATCTCCATAAATCCATAAAGCAAGACCACTGTCTAGTTTCAACCATCCCACCAACCCTACTGGGAATATTGAAACAGAAGTGGCCCCTTCATTTTTTGTTCATGATGGAAATGGTATGTTAAATATGATGAAGCTATTTATTCACATATTGTAAATATGGTTTGAATACCTTTTAAAAAAAATTTCTGAAATTAATGAAGAGATTTAAAGAATTTTTTTTTTTTTTTTTCAATGGTCACTCCTTACTTGTCATGTCTTGTGGTTCATCCCTAACTTGAGTAAATGTTTCCTTTGTAAAATACTTTTTAAGAGAGATGCGTGGAAGATGCCTCTGATGGTATCAGATGTGAGGTCACCTAGGGTCCTTCAAACTTTTTTGATAGTTTGCCAACTATTTGATTTTCGGCATTGCTTGTAAGGTTCTTCAAGAGGGGTTTGGGTTCCAATGAGTAAACCACAACAAAATCACCTTACTAAGATAAGCATATCTAGTAGCATCACAAACACTTGAACTTTAGTTTTCTCGGGCGCCAATTGTTATGTTTATATATCTGAGGTTAGATTAGAAATAACAAACTTTTCTTTAACTTTTTAATCCACCAGTCTGTGACAAATTAATATGTTAATAACAATTTTTATTTACCTTTATAATTATTTATATACTGATTAACTGTTAGTCCTTTTTCTTCTCACTTCATTCACTACACCAGCAACAACAAATCTTCAAATCTCCCAACTCCAAATCTTCATCCAACGTGTCCCTCGGGGATAACCCGCAGAACAACCTCCTAGCCATCTTGTTTTCCAAGTACCCCCTCCTTTTCCCAACTTGTTTGCCGCCCTTTTATGCCCGCTAATTTCAAATTTAAATCAAAGGCAAAGCATCATGACAATATGAAGAAAATTGTCAAAATTTATGATCCTGTTGGTGATCTATCCTGACTTAAAATTTTATACCCCTTACACTTTCATCACAATTATCTACTGCCATTCTAGGTCAGATTGTAATGTTATTCAAATAAACATTACTACTTATTAATATTACTAACTATAATATTATATGACATCCCTCCCGTTGAATGAGATATGTTTTAGGCAATAAGACAGACTCGTTTATCATACATCATTTATCATTGTACAGCTGGTAGCGTTGTATGGCTTTTGCTAGATTCAATTTTTGATAAAACGTCCCTCAGTGACACCTTTTGAGAATATCATGTTCAAAACCTACATAGTGAAACAGGGACAGTTTTTGTTCGTTGGATTCAGAAAGTGATGAGCTGAAGGACATTAAGGAACAAGCATTGTCTTGGCCTTAGGAGAAATACTTAAGTGTGTAACTCTGTTACAAGTCCAAGGTGACATTTTTCATTGATAAGATATTTCTTTGGCGCCTTTTATGATAGTTAATGCAACTTGGTTACATTAGTCGTATATATGATTATTGATAATGTATTGTTGCGATTTTTAATATTATAGATTTTGTATATCAAGAAATATAAATATAAATATGTTATTCAAAGCATATATCAAGAAGGCGAAAATAAAAACAATTGAGATTAGAGGAAAAAACAAAAGATAGTATAGTTGTTGTTGTTATGATGAGAACACACAGCATTATTCAATCTAGTTTTGTAATCAGCCCGTGATACATGTTAGTTGTAAATTGTGTGTCAGAAAAACTTTAAAATTTCTTTCGGTTAGTGGTATTGAACTTAGCAGAACCAAGAAGAGACACTGCACGAAAAGAATTGATTTGTTTTGAAAATAATTGATGAGGATAAAAGAAAAAGAAGAAGCAAAATTATAGACAAGTATTTATATATAATTAATTTAATTTTTTTTATTTGTAATTAAATTCATCTTTTTGCCAGAATTATTTTTGTTAATAGAACCAAATAATAAATAGTAAATAAAATAAATTTAAAGTAAAAGAATAAAAAATAAAATTACGATATCTTTCACCGCTCAACCTGATAAGTTTTGTCCTTTAAATTCCTTTATTGTGCTAAAATTACAATCTGCTTTTTATAAGGCAATAAGTAATTAAGATAAATGCTCTCATTCATACCATATTTACAGTTCATCATTCACTCGCTCATTCATACAATAATATCTTTCAAAGAACGTAATAGTATAATGAGTCAATTTCGAAGGCGTACCCAAAAGAAGCCAAACTATTTTTGTATAAGGTGATTTATTTAAGTTTATACAAAAACCTTTAATCCCCTTCAAAGTACTCTCCATCAGAGCTCAATGTTTTATTCCACTACTCAAAACATTTTTCAAATTCATCTTTACTGCTCATCCCTCATTTTTGTCTTCTTCAACGTTGTTCATTGGGGGGAATCAAAAGAAGCCCCAGGGGGATAGATCGGGTGAATAGGGATGACGGAGGACAGTGTTTATATCATTTTTGGTCGAAAATCGGCGCACAGAGAGGGCTGTGTGAGCGGGAGCGTTGTCGTGGTGGAAAAACCAGTCCTCCGATTGCCTGGCCTTTTCCTCCTTTGGGAATGGACGGTTGTGTGGGTATGAAGAATGAGAATCGTCTTAATGTTTCATCTCAACTGACAGCTTTTTTGGGGCGAGGCGAATTCGGTCTTCGGTTCTCTTGAATGTTGCTTAGTTTCAGGATTGTGTCAATAGCACCATGATTCATCAGCATTGATGGCCTTGGTAAAAAAAGTGTTGGAACTCTTCCTTCAAAGCAGAGCATGCTTCCAAGCGATCTTGTTTTTGCTGTGCAGTCAGCAGTCGAGTAAAAATTTTGCAGACACCCTTGTCATCCCCAAATCTTTATTTAAAATTCGCTGTACTGAACTCCAAGTCACTCCAGATTTCTCCACAACTTCTTCGATAGTCCATCGTCAATCTTCCCGGATGATTTCGCGAAGTTTTTCGACATTCTCGTTGGTTGGGGCCGTCGAAGGACACCTAGAGTGAGGTTGATCATTAATTGACATTCCCCTACTTTTAAACGGGAAAACCACTCAAACATTTTAGTTTTCACCATAGCATCATCCTTGTAGGTCGCTTTTAACATTTAAAGATTTTCTGTGCCAGTTTTCCCGATCATGATGCAAAACTACACACCCGCGCAAAACAACTGTTACAAATAATTGAACAAAAACAAAACGGCACCTTCTCCAGTGACGGCACAT
Organism: Acanthosoma haemorrhoidale; assembly: GCA_930367205.1. Taxonomy (NCBI): domain Eukaryota; kingdom Metazoa; phylum Arthropoda; class Insecta; order Hemiptera; family Acanthosomatidae; genus Acanthosoma; species Acanthosoma haemorrhoidale. The sequence goes on from OV884012.1 coordinate 152,852,395, forward strand.
GACATACTGACTCGTGAAAATTTATCAGTCTATTTATTTTGGTTACGCCCTCGTATTATAGATATAACAAACCTTGGTAACCATTCCCAGAAAGGACAAGCTGGTTTCCTTTTGTATCGTACTTCTGGAAACGGACCGAAACCTGGGAATATGGTACTGTTTCATAGCCAAAATTTTTCTTCCTTTTGTTTTAATGTTTTTTTTTTTTTCATCCTGATTTGTTCGCCCCGGTCATAATGGTTGGTTTTAAGCCGAATGGTAGGATCTATTGCGTAGACGACTTCACTGGTAGCATTGAAGGCAATAATGTCCAGTTTCGAGTGGAATCTGCGTCTCCAGACCTCTTCCAAGGGCAGGATAGTAAGACCAATATCCTATTAGATCCCAGAAGATTAACCACATTGCTCTAATGAGGTCGAGAACAGAAGACACTACCCGATCGTTTAAGGAGTGTTTATCGAACAAGAGATTCAGTTTTCCTCAAGACCACCAGCATGTCTATTGGCTGCCTACTTATGCTTGAAACCGTATTTACATTGGCTAGTATCATCGAAGCTGTACAGCCAAATCTGAAGATAGTAAGAAAATGAAAACCGAATGAACATGAATAATATTGAAAAAACGTGAACACATAACATGAAAATACTGCACCGTTCTGTCTTATTTCATCTAATTCATTACTAGGCATGCTTACGAAAATTCACGACTAATCATGAATTCCCACTCCTAGAATATTGAGTAATAAAGTTAATTCTACTGTTGTGGCCACCTCTTAATTACGAATAAATAGAAGTTCCTCTTCTCGGCCCAGAAAATATCTATCTATGTTTCCATATTTTAATAATAAAGCCGTCAGTAAGATAAGGGGAGAATCTAGTGTGGGAAACAGCCGCAGGTGGGGGAACACTCCCCAACACGGTTGGCCTGCCTATATAACCTGGCTGTTTTAGGGCAGACAGCAGAACGAACCGAACCGGCACTTAAAACACTGCGCTCTCTCTCTCTCTCTCTCTCTCTCTCTCTCTCTCTCTCTCTCTCTCTCTCTCTCTCTCTCTCTCTCTCTCTCTCTCTCTCTCTCTCTCTCTCTCTCTCTCTCTCTCTCTCTCTCTCTCTCTCTCTCTCTCTCTCTCTCTCTCTCTCTCTCTCTCTCTCTCTCTCTCTCTCTCTCTCTCTCTCTCTCTCTCTCTCTCTCTCTCTCTCTCTCTCTCTCTCTCTCTCTCTCTCTCTCTCTCTCTCTCTCTCTCTCTCTCTCTCTCTCTCTCTCTCTCTCTCTCTCTCTCTCTCTCTCTCTCTCTCTCTCTCTCTCTCTCTCTCTCTCTCTCTCTCTCTCTCTCTCTCTCTCTCTCTCTCTCTCTCTCCTCCCCACCTTAGGGATCCTCACATCTGATAACGTCCCGACATCTGCCATGTGGTCATACCCTAAGTTAGTAAATAAGTTTTTAGTAGGCACAATGACTTTCAGAATCTCACGCTACCATTGTCAAGTGTTCAAGTGATAAACTAACATTAAAAATTAATATATTTATAATTTTTAATGTACATTATTCATTATTATTCATCTATAATAATAAACAAAAAAAAGTATGTCAGTAACAAATCAATATAAATAACAATGCAGCCTATATACGTTAAAAATTTAAAAGATTAACTTTTAATAATGTAAATTAAAGTAATCTGCTATAATTAAATGTCAGGTTAGGAAGGAGGGCCCCCGCCTCGGTCGTCCCACTAGGATGGTTTGGGTTCTGACAACGCCGGACTAAAACATAGCGAGGTTAGGAAAGAGAGATGCAGAGGTAGTCGAATAAGAAAGACATGGTTCGAGTAGAGCAGCAAGCGCCAGTGCAGAGAGAGAGAGAAAGAGAGAGAAGTGTTCACTTCAGGGTTCCGGATAATTAAAAAAAAAACTCCGAATTTCGGCCTTATATAGGCAGGTCAGAGGCTGGGCTATGGCCGCGCCCCCTAATGGGCTTCCAGTCCGTGTACCAGTTCCCCCTCTCCAACTGATTTTTTATTATTAAAATATAGAAACGTAGGCGGTGTAACAGAAGAGGGATGTGTTTATTTATTTGTGGTGAAGAAGTTGGCACAACATTAAACATAACATATATATAAATTCAATAAAGCAAAGGAAAACAGTTAATAAACCAAACATATAAAAGAGGACCAATATTCCCATTTAATGGTACCATTGGACGGTTTGAGAACACTTCTGACTTTAGGTTTGCTGGTCCCTCTGCTTGTTCAGAAAATTTTTATTTTTAGTTTGTATAATGATTTCTTGTCATTTGTTATGAGGGCATGATCTGCTTGATGTCCTGTGCATATTGAAGAGTTAAAGTGTTTTAACTGTCAGATCCTTTACGCATATGAAGTAAGAGCCCGCGATTTCCTTCGGTTAAGCCACCTCCTTTAGAACTCCTCGGGCTCATCTTGCCCTGGTTTGACTTATCTCTCCTTCAGGCTCCAGACTCCTCGCCTCGTACTCCTTTCTGCTCACATCTTCTCCTTAATCGTCCCCATATTCTACCCCGGATGGTTTCATGACAAAACGTGTTCTATAACATGTGCATGTTTCGTCAGCAGCTGCATATCTGCCCGAAACAACAGGCCATTTGTTTTTAAGGCAAACTTGCATAAACAACCAAAATAACCGTATATAATGATAGATAATAAGCACAGTTTGGTTTTAAATTGCAGCCAATTCCTCGGTCCAGAAATTACCATAAGGCATATGGTGGGCATAGTCGGTTTGGCTCCATTTTGTCCAAAATGTATGTGCGGCTTCTGGTGCAAACAGCTGGCAGGGACTCCATCGTCAAGATTGGAGCAGTTGTTGCGGTTAGGGCGTGTCCGCCCTCTCTGTCGTCACTTCTATTATCTGCACACTCGTGTTCCTGGATTTAGGCAAGCCAGCTGTTCAGAAGTAACCGCTGCAATGATTGTCAGGAAGGATAAGTTACGATGAAAGTAACGGCACGAAGTCACTTCATTTCAGCTTGAAAACTCATAAAAGCATAGAAGCAGCTCGTTCCCGATATCACTCAATTACATCAAAGAGCATAGAAGCAGCTCTTTCCGATACGGCATCACTCAACTACATCAAAGAGCATGAAAACTCCCCGAAAAAATATGTATTTACTTGTTTGTTCCTTTATTAAACCCTTATCAGACCCAGCAGCTGGACCTAGACTAAACCTAATGAATTGACAATACTCAGGTTTGAAAGGAAAGTTCTCTGAAAAATCTTTATTGGAATACACTCTGAACAAACCTGCAAATATGAGATAAATTTTCCTCAATATGGATCTATACCAGTTCATTTAACTGTTTCATTACGTTGGGCTGGTCATGTCACGAGAACAAAACAGGAGGAAACACCAGCCAAGGCCCTGACTGCCTGCTCGATGTCGGAAGACCTGGGATTGCGGAGCTTTGGATGCTTTTCCAATCATGTGATGAGCGTCTGTGGCTCTCGCCCTCGTCTGCTTTCACTCCCTCCTTTCCAGTATCACGGCTGACGGAGGAGTATGGGGGACTTCCTAAGACTCCGCTTCCTCTTTCGCACGCGAGGGAGCTGACAACCATGTCGACTTGAGGGGTCTCTGGGCTGTTTGTAAATATGGTATGAATGAGAACATTTATCACAATTACTTATTGCCCAATAAGGCAGATTGTAATTTTATCGCAATAATGAAGTTTCCAGTTAATACATAATACTTATTAAAGAATGGATATTCGATACTTAAGAATAGCGTGTAAGTCATTAACTGACAAATTAACTTTTTAATGCTTGACGAAGTTTGTTGTGTCATTGTTGAAGATCACTAATAATATCATTAGAATTATATGCTGTGGTGTTAAGATAATGTTTTTTATTCTGGCTATTGTGTATTTGTATTTTAATCTTTTTTTTAGTCTTCAAGTAGGTTTGAACTTGGCGAAACATTGAAAACTTATAATTTGCTAGTAAGACCCAATCGTATTTCTTCTAAAATACCCTACTTTTTGTTTTTAATTTGGAGTTTTTTTTCTGGATGTGAAATGCAATCACGACCAGCGAATCCAAATCATATATAAAATAGGAATGACGCTTTGAAGGCGAAGGACATACAGTGCCACCTCAGGATAGGGCTGGCCCACCCTTTTATCCAGCAGGCAGGTGCGAGACCGAGTGGCAGTAAACCCGTTACTCGTAAAAAAATAAATAGAAAAGGAGGTATAAAATAAAATTTTATTAAATAATCAAAACTAATTACAGTTTACTTGCACTAAAATAGAAGAATTGTTTTGATTAGATTTGGGAAAAATTATAAAGCTGCACTGTACAAAATATCAGTCTTTGACACTATTATCTTTAATTTCTCGAAACTAATAATTATGCATTTTTTTCAAAGCTGACTACTATTTAGTGTATTTTTTTTATTATTGTTCTTTAATTAATAAATTAATTAATATAGAAAGAACACGCTAAGAAAGCCTTGGCGATTTTACTTTTTCGGGATGCGTCAATTCGGCTCTATTCGTTTCCAGTCGGTACCGTACATTTCGTAAGAGCAGGGTAAATCAACTGGGATATGTTATTTTCATTTTGATGCTGATGCAAGTGCAAGTTTTCAGTCCAAACAGCGAATGGCAGACTTTTGTCATTAGTCTCATGCCCAGTTGCAGATTAGAAAAGCAAATAAATAAATCTGTCTTCAGTGTCACTTCGAAATTGCATTTGATTTTGGAAAAAATCTTCCGATAAAAGCTGAACAACATAAAAGAAAAAAAAAAGTTATAATACATCATTATTAAAAGCATTCCGGTTCCTCAATCTGACCTCAATTAAATCTATTGCGTCATCCCATTCTGAGAAAAGTACGCGGTTCGGTGAGCTGTGTATAAAAGTAACCAGATGACGTAACTTGGTTTTCGAAGAACTGTCCTGACTGTATTTTCGTGGATGTAGTCTTTGTCCGTGCGTCAGTTGTCCCGTGCAGATTTTCACATATCGGCCATTTTTCTCTCTAGACCTAACGTCAATAAGAATTGCAGTAACAGAGGGAAACGTGAGACCCCTCGGCTCTAACCGGGCTGCTGGAACGATTCAAATAAACCCATCGAATGACATAACTTTTAAGAAGAAATAAAAACAAATTTACGAGAACGATTATGATTTATAGAGAGGATTTTTCTGTTACTAGGCAATAGTGTAGCCGACATATTTATAACTATTGAAAGGGCCATTTCGAATAAATTGTAAATAAAACTTTATTGTCGAAGTGGGTCCTGTATACCATAACTCATAAATATTTTAGTTCATTATTCTCTTCCATGTGAATGTTCTTCTATTCTTTGACTCTAATGTCTAATTTAGTATGAATGGTATGTAAATTAAACATGAGGAGCTCATCTGCCCACTTACATATTGCTTCCAATGCCTAATTTCCCATATGCTCTATGTAATGATTGACGTCATTTCTTACTATTTTAGTAACTTCTTTACGAGAAGTTCCCCTCTTCTCGGACCAGAAAACAACTGCCTACCGTTCCATATTTAATCAATGGCGTCAATAGAGAGAGAAGGGTTTCCGGGCCGGTCACGATCCCGACACGGCAAAGGCTCGTACGTGGAAGTAGTAGCCCCTGATGGGCCGTATTAAAACACTTATTCGCTGTAGGCAGGAATGACTTGCCTATATAAGGCGGAAATTCTGTGCTTTTTTATACATTAAACAAATATATTAAACATTAAACAAAAAATTAAACATTTGAAGTGAACACTGCTCTCTCTCGCTGCACTAGCGCTTGCTGCTCTACTCGACCCATGGCTTTCTTACTACATCTGCATCTCTCTTTCCCAACCTCGCTATGTTTTAGTCCGGCCTTGTCAGACCCCACACCTTCCTAGGATATGGATTCGTATGATTCCTAGAATAACTCGCTTCGCCTCGCTAAAACTAGCCCATCCTTGGTTGAGATCTCTTCCATGCAGATGATGGGGCCCTACAAACTTTACCTAGTAGCGTCTCTCCCAGCGATTTATTCTGTCTCTTTCCGGTTCATACTCCCCTTTAGGATCCGGACGGTTTTCGCCTACCCTCAGATAACTGAGTGTCAATTCGTGGTCATTCCAAGACCGCATAAATTACCTATAATACCTACCCTGTACCTTTTCTTCTGAACATAGTGCACCTTCTAAGATCGTATTGAGTTTGATAAATGAACAAATACGAATTAAGCTGCCCGCCGACTAGTTAGCCAGCAAAGATCACAGGTTTATTCGCATCTCTTTCTGAAGCCAGCCGAGCGGTGACTGGGTCGACAAGACTTCCCCCGGCGGGTGCCCCCACAGACATCATGAGCTAAGGATTTTTTTTTTTTTTTTTTAAACTTACTTAGTCTCGACAGGAAATATAGGATGTGGGAAAAATAAAAGAAAAATTATTTTGGATTGATGAGTGCCTTTGACTAAGGGGAGTCCTATTTGAAGGATGTATGAGAAGGATATGGGGTGTGGGATGCCTAAAGGAGGCTGGCGGGTGTGGGAAGGTAGTGAAAGTCTACCTATGGTGGACAAAAAGGATATTAGTCCCGCTTTAGATGTCAATTAAAATAAAAGTAATAAGTTGCACGGGAAGAAAAAAAGTCTTAAGGTATTCTCAAAAATATTAAATAACAATAATAATTCATTATTAGCCTTGAGTATACAAACGAGTACAATGGATGAGTTTTATTTGAGAGATGGGATTAGGGCAACGTTTTGAAATAACAGAGATGTTTTAAAGTACTTGAAAACCTAAAATCTCGCTTTAATCGACCCCAAGCCTACCTCTCGACAAAATCTTTTATTTATTCATACACTCACAGCTGACAATGAATTCAAGCTATACTAAAGCTTATATAATTACTAGGGAAAATAAAGCTAACTTCCATTAGTAACTGTTCCAACATTAACAAGTAGCAGTATGCGTGGCAAGGGAACAGGTACGTGCCACAGTCGATGCTAAAACTGTAATTATCCTCATTAAAAGTTTTACTGATGAAATTGTGGGAGTTAATGTTTACATTGATTTAATCATAACTTGGAACCCCCAAAAAAATATCATTTTCACTTCACAATTACAAAAATATAAACTTATTTTCATTGGCGAGCGGCATTCGCCTATTTATAAATAATAATATAATTGAGTTGAAGATTTCGTAAGGGATTCGGCTTAGCTTGAGAGCTTACTTTAAGACAAGGCAGAACCTCGAAACTTTGTTTATTAATCAATTTGATGAGAACCACAACAACAATTTCTCGACAAACTGTTCTGCTTAAAATGTAAATCTTAATCTTGCGGAAATGACGGAGTGCTAGCGGCTTGTGCTCCACCTCGACCTCTGTCCGGAAACGGCCCATATTACAGTCATTTGTTTCGTTTATTGGCGCAATTAAATTAATTAATTGAGTCAGTGATTTTATTTATATGGGCCGTTCCCGGAGTCTGCAATACCGGGTCAACCCGCGACAGAGGTGGAGCAAGCCCCTAGCACTCCGTCATTTCCCAAAAATCAGTTTAATCTTCTGGACCCCCGATGGGAGTCGTACCAGAGATTAAGCTGATAAGAACAGATACTACACTTTTAATCGATTCTTAAAGTCACACCAGTCGATTCTTAAAGGTTTTTAATTCGGTCAATATTCGATTTATTAAGTCGCTGAAATTTTCGTGGCAACCAAGCCGTGGATTAAATAGTGGCGACCTTAGTTGTGGACAAAATTTTTTTTTTTCACAGTTATGTTATTACTGCGTTACCGAATGGTGACGAAAAACAATTTGTAGTTTTAAGTTATTTACTTTTAATAAAAAAAAATGCCGTATTTATTTGAATTGCCATAAGTGAAAAAACAATCTGTCGACGTTTGGTATTTATCATTTGCAGACAACAGCTTTAAGTCCTTTCTTGGATGTTTACCATTTAAAGCTTACCCGTGAGCAGGTGGACTTTAACAGTTGCTATCCAGCCACTGTTAAACATGCCAGGTTGTACGTATTTTATACAAGATCATTATGTATTCATATTTACAACATATCTATTTTATTTGTCAGTTCTCAATCCAATGGATATCAGGGAAAGATAAGATAATTGTAGCTATCACTATTAAGTATGCTTAACTGTTATCAATTAATTAATTACTCTCGGTATAGTATAAAGTGGTATAGTAAATTTTTTTAGTAGGGCATCAAATTAAAGACACTCATGTTTAAAAACTGCAATAATCATCATTAAAACTGTCATTAGCATCGTGTTCGCAACTTTAACCCAATTAGTATACGATATAACATTACGATTATAAACATATAATATGTAATATTTGTTGGGGCTTAAATGAACCTAAAGTAAGAAAAAGAACCTGATGCTAATTTTGAACACTTAAATAAGTAATTGTGAAAAAGTTACTGAGATTATTTTCTTTTGTCATGTCCGGGTATACCAAAGTTCAGATTAGTTGAATAATTCTTTAGATCTTATAAAAGGCAGATATACCCGGATGAATAAACGAAAGACGTTGTCTTGGTGGAAAAAAACAAAAAAAAATGGGAGAATCGGGATTTGAACCCGGAATACTAATATCAGCCCTATGTTGACAAGAAACCTGATTACGTATTACCTACGCATGTGGGTCTATTGTCACTAGTCTCTACAACGTCATGGAGACTATACATAATAAATAACACCTAAGACATTATTATGCTACCGTGTGTTAGCGTTAGCCTGGGTGGTTTAAGATATAACTACGTAACTCTTTTCTATGGTAACATCTTCCTATGAACTCTCTTTGTTGCTACAGGCAAAAGAAATGGAACCAACTGAGGACGGAGAGAAAGTTATCAAGCCCAGTTTAAAAATCTTTGCAAAACAGACAAGCGATCCAAACGTACCAGTAGACGAAATCCCCTCTCTCAAAATACGGTGGATTGACGAGACTGCAGAAGAAGCGAGCTCGAGGGTAATCTTTATGCTTTTGAGTTGGGCATATTTTTCTTTGGCTTTGGACGGAAGTTGAGACAGAAAATTATCTGTACACCTGGTCAACAAGACTCTGGAAATATCTGAAAAACTCCTTGACCTCGTTCAGTTTCAAACAGGAGAAGGTATTTGAAAAGCTAAAAATCGTCCTTGAAGGATAAAAGGACATGCAAAAATTAGACAGCGTTTTCTGTGATGGGACTACTGCTATATGGTCGGTGCAAATAACGGCTGTATTGCATTGTTTGTAAATACCTCGTCTAAAATATCACTGCATCATTCACCAGGAAGTGGATTGTCCCAAGGAACTGAAATTATCTTGTGTCCAAAAACCGGTGGTCGACTAAAGCAACGAAATATGAGCTCGTGCCCCAATGGGGAACATAAGTTCTCAATTTCGATGTTCGTTGGGTCTCAAGAGAAAAGTCTTTGGAAGGGTTCTAGGAACTAAGCACTGATGTCTCAACTTAACTAAAAGAAAATTAAGAACTTCCTCACATCTGTTCTCTTGTTTGAAAACAATGAATGGCTTTGTGATCTCACTTTCATCTGTGACATGGCTACACAACTAAACTTGTCGAACAGTCGGTTTCAAAATAAATCTAATCGTTCACCAATACTGTTGTCTCATGATGAATCGTCCCCAGGAATACTTTATGTGACACATTTTTCTGAAAACCGACTGGTCTCATGTCTCTTGCATACAAGAACTCGCGGATCAAATTGAATTGGATCCTGACAAAGAGAAATATAAAAACAAAATTTCATCTCTTCTAAACCAGATTTGCTGACTCTGAGGGAGAAAAATTCTGTTGTGATATTTTCATAAACCCCGTTTGCAATAAAACATACAAACCTGCAACAGTACTCTCCTGGAATTGAAAGTTAATTAATTGACCTACAATACAAGGTTGTTCTCACATCAAAGTATTCCGAGAATATAACTCAAAACCAATCACCGGGTTATATAGAGTTTTGAAAGTTATTAAAACGGAAAGAGTCGCCTTCGTTACGTGATTTATCTCACCGATACGCTTGTCAATTAGATTCAACATATGGATACAATATATCGATATCAAAGATGAACTTTATAGAATACGACATGTGTTAGTAATAACCGACTGTCAATTGAAAAATTTACTCAGCTATCGAGTCCCCCAACATGGAACAGTTGATAAATAAAAAAACAATTACAAGCTCCACATTGCTAAGGCTCAATAGATATGATTTTATTTTTAAAAACCTTGGTTCGTTCGTGTTTTTTTTTTTTTACGCTCGTTTTTCAGGTACTTCTTGATAAATTCTTCGAATATTAAGTTGTTCTCATTATATTTTCTGATTGTTTAAATTTTATAAAATAAATAGCTACCTATCTAACTTGTCGTTCTTGAATTAAACTTCCTATTGCTTTGAATATCCATAGAAAATATAAGTGTCAATTGACTTTTGAGTTTGTAAAACCACGAATTTGACCCTAGAACTAAAAAGAAAAATTCTAAGAATTTTAAGAGGCTGTCCACATTGACTAAGGATTTTGTTAACTATCTGAAACATAGTCACTTGAGCTAGGGTAGAAAAGGCTCACAAATTTTCTGATTTCACTTTTACTAATAATTAATCTTTTATTATACTCCATTTTAAGAAAAATAACCTTTGTCTAAATATAGCGACCCGTATACTTAAAAAACTGCTTGTCTATTCTATTGCCTGCGTTAATTAAGATATCGTCTTGTGTGTAGCTACTAGTACATTTATAATTGAGTCGAGCTGACAGTTTTCTACGTACACTTGATAAGAGCGCCAGTATTCAATTCTGACACCATAAGCATAATCATGATAACAATTTATGCTAATGGTGTCAGATGAACCAGTACCTGTACTCACGGGGATAGAGTTTCATATACTTAGAACTATTAACTCTAATTATGAGATTTATTTTTTACCACGATCATGTCGGTTGTTAGTCATTATTATCACATCAACAGATATTCAAAAATATTATGATACTTAAAACAAAAAATTACCTTCAGTTTTATTGTAAAATGCAATGGTCTCATTGTTTTTTCGTTATAATACAATATATAAAACGTTACAAATGTTAAAATGTCTCAAACCTTAGCTCAGAATCTATTTAAGATTTAAAGTTCTGAATGCCCTCTGCCCGCACCTCTTCGTAGTTAAAGAGAAATTTGAGAGCGTAAACCAAAAATAATTTCAATGATATTCCAAATTGTTTCAGCAACAAAGTTCGATCGCTATAAATAAAAAAATGGACACAATTGTTGACAGGCAAATTATCCTCGGATATACTATTTTATTAGACCAGTGGAAGGTGACACGTGGCAACATAGCAAGGACCCTCCCTCCATAAGTGCGGCAACAGCGCACAACGTGCTCGGTGGGTAGTATCACGCTCTCTTAATTTTATGGCACCAACTATCTATATCTATTGTTTTATTTTTAACTTTTTTAAATATTTATTTTTCTTTTTTAGTTTGTTCGTTTTAAGTAGTTGTTTCAAATCTGTTCGTTCATAGTCTGAATTATTCTGGACTCTGGACATGGTACGAAAAAGAAAAAAAATTCTGTTTTATTTTAAGATAAAAATATATAAAAAACTCATTAAAACAAAATTCGATGAATACTGAGAGTACTAATCCACGGACTAACAAGTAAATATTGACATCTGGTAACTGGAAATGGTTGATACCAATTTCAGTCAAAGTTACGAACTAAGCAAAAAGTGTCTTTATTTTCTACTAGCGGAGACAAAATGGTTTTAACCTTGAGTATTACATATTGAAAGATTGTTACACCATTTATTTAATTTCTCGACATTAAGAAGCATGTCACTAGACAAAACCATTGCGCGATTGCATGTAAAGCTTCATGTGAATAGATGATTGTCAATTTTAGTCGTGGTATTGACCCCACTATGATTAACAATTAACAGACAAAGACAATATGTGCCAAATATGGGGTTCTGCTAACCGAGCTACCCTGTACGAGGATATGATCGTAGCAATATGAATCCTCCTTGGTAAAAGTCCAAGGTCGAAGCCTACTCCGGATTTAAAGTGTCTTGTTTTTCATGAGGTTAACTATGATACCAAATTGTTAATTAGTCGTGAATTGGGCCGATAAAAATATTTTATTGCTTCATTTTCTATCGTCGCCCAACAAAGAAAAAAGGACTCGGCATTTCCACTTGCAAGGTATATGTTGATCATAGCCAGAGAGGTATAGTGGTGACCTTCGATAGTCTGTTGGGTTAGGTAATGGAGGGAGTGCTGTGCAAGGTCACAGCCTGCGAGGGGAGGCACCCTACAGAGGGCCCCCACCTACCTAGGCTGCTACCTAGGGGTAGGTCATGCACGCTCTATTGTCACGGTAAGCTGTTCGAGCCAGCCATAATAGTTTCTATATTTAACTGTCATATCCTTGGTCATGTGTGAGGGATATGCTTCTGAGCCGAGATGTCCTCCTGTTAGGTAATTGCTGTCAACGATGTCAGGTTAGCGTTGAGTATATTAGTAATACTTAGTCATTTAACGTAAATGAAAAAACGTCGTAGTTTTTATTTGTTATAATTATTAATAAAAGGGAAGACCTAACGAAACCGCCGGATTTAGAAGCCTTCAGAAAGAAACAGACAACCTCACCAATTAAGCTGTCTCCTTGTTCTCTCCAGGCGACCTTGCATTCTCGTGTATAGGATATATATTTATAATGGTAATGAATAATGTATGAGGAAGTGTAATTAGGGTATTCTTGATAGAATCTATGTTTGCTTACCTTTGATGTATCGTCTTCCAATGGGTGGTTCTTTATTTTAGATCCCCAAGGATCGGTATTTTGTGGACAGTCATAAGTCATAAGTTAAATAATCTTTGTAGAGGAGGAAGCGGCTCGACAGGTAGTCGTAATCTTTGTCAAGGAGAGTCTTTTAAAAGAAAAGAAAGAAGAGCTTTATTTCGAAGTAGAATCAAAACACTCGTATTTACAAATATTAAGAGATAAGTTAGAACCTACTGGGTGGAATGTCTAAGCACAAGTGGGGTCTGGGGCTAAAGCTGAGACATATGTGAATATGAGAAGGGTTGTTTCAGGAATTTGGAGGGATGCGGTCGCTTACTTAAAAAATAACAAGAAACACCAGTGACTCCCACGAAGTCCCGAGGCAGGTATACACTAGAAGGGGCTTTTAGCATTGTATATAACATTAGGATTACAATATTCTTAGCATTATATAACTGTAGATAATGCGTATATTCTTTACGCTTTCCGGGGGTAATTTAGAGTTAAACTTTATTTGTCAAACATCTCTAGACAGACTGTCAAAACGCACCGCACAAAATCTTTAAGTGAGAAAAGTTCTTAGGGTCACAGGCCTGAATCACTGAATTACGAAATCAGTATAAGTGTTTGCTCATTTTAGAAGTTCGTGTTGACTCATAAGGGACTCGCAAATATTACAACTCATTTAAATAAGTATTGAATGAAAATTGTAAATAATTGTAAATATTTTTATCATCAATAGCAACCAATAGCAGCAACCTCAAAATCCCAATAGGCATTCAATCAGAAATCAAACCATTTTCAACTTAAATATTTAAATCTACACTGCTTTATGCTAAACGTAGCACCATGACAGTCTCAATTGATAATTTACGTCAAGGCGTTTTGAAAGCTGTTTATGAAATGTCAGCTCACAGGGTATGAGGAAAATGAATTAAAAACCAAACGTTAACGATATTATATTTGTTTATTTAAACATTTCCCATTTTTTGCAACACCCAACAAGGTTTTTCATCCCTTGTTCAAAGAAACTTTTTGCTTTCGAATCAATCAGTTCAAGAAATGAAAATTTTACCTAGCTTTCATTTTGGAATATTTTGTTTATGTTAATTTGATGTTATTATTGATGATTGTTATGTGATTTCAGATCAGGTCATTGTTTTAAAGTTTAACTTTTAAGTTTGTCACGGTCGGATCATGTGTCACGCCCCACTTGTCCATTTTTTCCGTTTTCCCAATAGCATGAAGGTGTCGTATAACAGAAGTATGACTGACGTTTAAGTGTTTTGAAGGTTCTCTGCTGGTCTGATGTGTATTGGCCTCTACTAAAGGCTTTAATTCATCATCATCGAGTAAGTTTCTGACATTCGTTCCCGAGGGTTGTATTGCCAGAAACCAAGAGAACCACCAATATACAGTTCTTCATTGTACCATTACCTAAAGCCATTATTTTTAAAGGCTTCGGAAGCATTATGTCTAAGTTAAAATTCATATAAGAAAATAACTCATTATTGATTTTATTGATAGTAAAAAATTACTGAAAACTAAAAGCTATAGCATAAAAATGAAAGATAAACGTCTACAGATTAATTTAATAATCATTGCGTTAGTGTTTGTAAACAAGAGGTGGATTATCACTGCCTAGCTAAACAGCGGAACTAATACAGAACATTTCAAAGCTTTAAATTGTTATAAAATTCCATGGGAATGGGATAAAAGTATGGAATAACCGCCGTAACCTAGGCACTAGAGACGACAGAAGCGCGATGGCGGATTATCAGAGAAAGAAGCAGGCTCATTCGCGAGTCAAGGAGGTGGGGGAAGGGTTAGGGGGGTCGCGAAAAAAATGGCGACTCCGCCCATCTCTCTACAGCTCTATTATCTCGTCTTATCGTCTTAATTGTGTACTTAACGAGATCAATTACCAGCTGAAATAGTTCAAATTTAACCATTTAATTGTTATGGCCAGTACAAATGGCACTTATAACAAACAGGAACTTACTAAAAGAATATACTTATAATGAACAATTATAAGGTGCGAGAGTGGGGGGGGGAGGAGGGGGGTATGACTGCTTTAAAGCGCTCTCTACCTGCTTTTGTTTTCCGATTCACCCCTTCCGTGCCTTTTAGATCGTCCCACCAATAACAATGGCTGTAGGCCTTTTCAATTTGAATCGTTTATAATTACACCAAATACGTTGAAGATCGGCTTTCATTGGCACATGGTATCAATTAATTAAGGTAATTATTAAGAACTATACTATATGGCGTACGGATCGATATAGTTCAAATGGCGGCCGAAAAACCGTTTGTTTTTTTCGCTGAAATACATACTACTGTACCTGACCGTTAATTTTTTATTTGAAAACATTCAGTGCTTTTCTTGGGATTTCACCCGAGTACAATATGTCTAGTCGGCTCATGGATCAAGGTCTGGAAGTTTTGTTTACATTGATTATAAATTGAATTGATATTTTTAAACATATAAACTTATACATCCTAGAAGATGCCTTATTTGTTTTTTCTACTTAACCCCACGTGTGTTAAAATTAATAATAATAAATTGTAAGCAATTTAATAGTTGTGGGTTGCTCTTTTTGCTACCAACCTCTTTTTTATAAATCGGTAAAAATATTAAGGGTCTCGATCGGGTAACTTTTCAGTTGTCAACAGTTAAATAATCTTTGTATAGGAGATTCTTTTAAAAGAAAATAAAGAAAAGCTTTATTATGAAGTACAATCAAACACTGGTGTATACAAGTATTAAGATTTACGCTACTACATACTGGGTGGAATGTCCAGGAACAAGTGGGGTCTGGAGCTAAAGCTGAGACATATATGTATAAGAAAATGATAAGATTCTGGGAAGTAAGGAGGTTTTGGAGGGATGCGGCTGCTTACTCAAAAATAACAGAAACCATCAGTGACTTCCATGAAGTCACAAGGCAGGTAAACAGTTCTGCTCAAGCCCCTCCTCCTTGTTCTTAGCATTATAAAACTGATAAATGGAACAGACAGACAATCTTGCTGCCCCAATTAAATCTTGTTAATTACAAGAGCCGTGAGGGAAACTAATTAGTGATTTTGCAATGCAGTTATCTGAAACACTTGGTGTACTGTTTCTAGCCTAGGTATAGATCAATCGCAGATCGGCAAGTCGTGTAAACATCCACTTATAAATTTGAACTGCCGGAAACAAAATGATAATTTCATTAAGAACTAATTTCATGAACGGGTACCGTACCGTAGATACTTCCGGTGCTAGAGACGTACTTTTAACGAATCACGATTGATCAAGATAATATCATAACATGCCCAAGTGATTTGGGAACCATTCTAAACCCTTTAACAATCCACGGGAATACCTTTGAGCTTTTTATTGAGTTACTGTTTTTACTGCCCCCTTGACCGTAGGGAAAAATCTTAGTGAAATGAGCCAAATTGTTTTTTTTCACGATTTTAATTGTTGGATTTTAACTATTAACTAACGGCCGAATGTCGATACGTTGTGGAATATCACCTTTGAAATGTACAATTTAATCATTTATACAAAGCAGGACCCCCTCGAAAGAGCCTTTGAGCCCACACGGACATGGATGTCCTCTGGGATTGAACGGAGGTAGATGATCCCAGGAGCACATCAGATATTCCTGTGTAGCGCCCACTAAAAGGGCAACTGGCCCACATATTAACTACATGCTAATGAGCAGAGGTGCCGGCCTGAGGTTATGCTCTCGGGCACAGATATCGGGAGAAGAACCTTCCACCATCCACGCTCCGGATGTCACATCCATAATTATCTACTACTAGACTGTTACGTAACTCCTTCCACATGAAAATATTTCTGACAACAACGTATAAAATCTTTATTCGGCTCATTTCTTTATGTAATTTATCAACATTTTTTACAATATCCAATCCATTATTCAATTATGAACCTCCACGAGATCTCGATTAGGTAACTTTTCAGTTGTCAACAGTTAAATAATCTTTGTATAGGAGAGTCTTTTAAAAGAAAAGAAAGAAAAGCTTTATTATGAAGTACAATCAAAACGCTGGTATATACAAATATTAAGAGTTACGTTACTACATGCTGGGTGGAATGTCTAGGGACGAGTGGGGTCTGGGGCTGAAGCTGAGACATATATGTATAAGAAAAAGATAATATTCTGGGAAGTAGGGAGTAAGGAGGGTTGCTTACTTAAAAATAACAGGAACCATCAGTGACTTCCATGAAGTCACGAGGCAGGTATACAGTTCTGCTCCACAACCTTCTACTTGTTCTTAGCATTATAAAACTAACGATGATGACTAGCTGAAGAGTGTAAGGTCACGAGAATTTGCGCGCGCAATTGTAAAAATCTGGTGCCAGACCAAACCAACAATCTGGTAAAAGACCTCTTTCTTTAATTAATTCTTTAATTAAATAGAATGAAAAGTAACTGTATTCTGGCAGGATAATACAAATAATAAGGCTTCTAGCATAGATAATTAAAATAAACATGAAACAGGATAACATGAGATATAAATTATTATCATTGATTGGGCCTGGATTCAAAGCTGTGAGCTCACGGTCGGGCGCTCTATCCACTGGGCTGTATGCTAGTATCGAATCTATTTAGACCCTGTTAAGCCAACTTCTTCACCACGAATAAATAGAAGTTCCCCTCTTCTCGGCCTAGAAAATATCCACCTAAGTTTCCATGTTTTAATAATAAAAACCTTCAAAAGGCGTCAGTTAAAAGAGGGGGAAGCTAGTGCAAGAAACAGCTGAAGCCCACTGGGGGGTGGGGCGGGGCTACCACCGCCTTTGACCTGCCTAAATTAAGCCCAGATTCGGGGTTTTGTCATAGACTCTTGGAACCCGGCATCTGAAGTGAACACTGCTCTCTTTCTCTCTCTCTCTGCACTGCCACTTGCTGCTCTACTCGAACTATGATTTTCTTATTCAACTACCTCAGCATCTCTCTTTCCTAACCTCGTTCGTTTTAGTCCGGCCTTGTCAGACCCCACACTGTCCTAGTGGGATTCTCTGCCTTCACCTCGCTAAAACTAGCAGCTCCTTGGGATAGACCTCTCCCTCGTGGACAATGGTTGCCGTGGCCCTGCAAATTTACCAAGTAGCGTCTCCCATGGCAATCCAGTCTGCCTCTCTCCGGTTCACACTCGCCTTTGGGATTCGGACGGTTTTCGCCTACCCTTAGATACCGAGGGTGAATTCGTGGTCCTTCTAGGACCACATAAACTACCTATAATACCTACCCTGTTCCTCTTCTCCTGAACACAGTGCACTGTCGGGGCACACCTTCTAAGATCTTATGGAGTATGATCAATACGAATAAAGTTGCCCGCCGACTAGGCCACCAGCAAAGGTCAAAGTCCACCCATTTTATCTCTTTCATGGCGCGACCGGGTCGTAGAGACCCTAGCCCGCGGCGGGTGTCCTCCCCCCTTGGGGTGACCCGACAGATCCTCTTGCGAGCATCCAATTGAGTGTGAGGCTGCCAACTTAATTTAAAAACAAGGACTACCTACCATTACCCGGGAAAGTTGTTTTTTTCTGTAAGAACTCATTACATTCTAATTGTGTTTTTCTTATAATTTATTTCTTGTAATATATTACACACAAAATTTCCAAATTGTAGCCCGGCAACATTGACTGCAGATGACATATTGTAAAGACCGAAGCATAAACAACCCAAAACACAAATAAACAAGTGTAAATGTCTCTATTTTAGCATCAATACTCTCGAATATAATATTAAGACGTTTAGAGTGAATCGAGAACAATTTGTAATTTCTTACTACAAATACTCCGTTTTATTTCTTAATCTATCTGCGCCATTGAAAATAATCTTTTCAACAGATTTGAATAATTAAAGTAACGAAATAATTATGTAATACTTCCCGCTATGTCATTTAAACCAATATAAGTCAGATATCTTAGAAAATACAGACAAAAGAGCTCGTACCTGAATGGGAGTACTGCCCCTTCCTTCGACTTCGGCAAATGCTAATAAAAATGGCCGGAAATCAATTTGACCGACGAGGAGGAGTCTTTCAGCAACTTTCGCCTCTCATATCGATTCCTGTACCCCTCTGCCTTATATATCTCAACGATCCCTTTGTAATGTCGGTAGGGGGGGGGGAGCTCTTTTAAATTGGATTCCTGGAACTGTTTTCCGGCCGATTCAATTTATTTTTGAGTGACTCAATAACTTTTTAGTTCAACTATTTAAATAAAGCTATCAATCAAATTTATCTGAAATTAACGAAAAACTTTCTTTTCTGTTTTATACAATTTGAATTGACAATAATTTTTCTTCATGCCTATCAAGTTTGGTCGAAATCCCCTCCCTATGTATTGATTCATTCCAAGCTCATGAAATTCCATATTAAACTATCCAACTACCCTAATCCCCTAGCACAGTCAATACACTACACCACTCATCCCTATAATCCTCCTAGGAGACAAAAACGGCAGTGGCTTCGTGACCTGCTATAAATGCGTAACAGTGGGAGTCCTGGCAATGGCCAGTTTCTACAAGCATGTGCTGAGCGTATGTGGCTCTCGCGCTCTTGTTCAGCCTCCGCTGGCTCGTATCCCGTGACGCGGCTGTCGGAGGATCCTGGGGGGCCTCCTAAGACTCCTCTTCCTGTTTCGCATGCGAGGGAGGAGACAACCATGTGGACTTGGAGGGTCTCTGGGCTAAATACTGTATGAATGAGCGAGTGAATGAAAATTGTAAATATAGTATGAATGAAAACATTTATCGCAATTACTTATTGCCCAATGAGGCAGATTGTAATTTTATCATAATAAAGCTGATTATATAATAATAATATATATGGATTATTATTATTTATATACCTAGTGAAAATTAAAAATTGAAGTAAACTAAAATGGAATGGATGAATTTGTTGGGATATTCTCATATCTATTTTTGATTAGAGAAGTGAGAAATGGGATGCGAAGGTTCAAAATAGAGAGTGTGATTATGATTTTACGAATGTTATTTGATTGAAATGACTAGACTTTATGTTTTTAATGACTCCCACAGCTCTGGTCCGTACTCTTATGCCAGCTTTCCCTTAGAAAGAAAACCTTATCGAGAACAGTCTCTTTTCAAAGCCAACGAGTACAAATTCATCACGAATTCATCTTGACCTTCATTGTACCTCCGGACAATGGGCAGGCTATAAAATACTGAACGTGGTTCGACGACTGATGGAATCCTTTTATAAATACCGTTGAACTTCGTTGGATTTTTATTGTTACTATTCAACATTCGAAAAATCACCCATGGTTTTTTTTTCTAATTACAGTTACACTTGTCACTAATTACACCCCTTCTACTTGCTTCACATTTCTCACATCCTTGATAAAAAATGGACATATATTTAACAGTTTCCCCACTTATGGAAAGAAGCTAGAAAACTTCAGTTATGATAATCCCTTCATAACTCATCATATCCCTCTTAATCATATCCACAGACTAAATATATCTTTGCCACATATATACTTTCCCCTTCTACTTGCATCACATTTCTCACTTCCTTGATAAAAAATGGACATATATTTAACAGTTTCCCCACTTATGGAAAGAAGCTAGAAAACTTCGGTTATGATAATCCCTTCATAACTCATCATATCCCTCTTAATCATATCCACAGACTAAATATATCTTTACCACAGATATACTTTCCCCTTCTACTTGCTTCACATTTCTCACTCACTCATTCGCCAAAAATACTTCATACACCTTTCTCCGTGTATTTATGAACTAATGAATGAGAATACGTCTCATAATAACATAATATATATATTTTTAAACGCATTCAGAATTTGACTTTCCGACAGTCTGGAAATAATTATAATAAAACAACGCACCGTTATGAAATGCCATTATTCCATCAAAGTGTCATAAATTATGACGATTACGATGCGGAACACGATAAATGAAATGAAATGATCCTGGTAAAATACATTTCATTTAAACTGTATACAATAGAGTATGTTTTGTTGATTTTCTAGGCATAATATGACATAAGGCAATACAAATTATTCCTCTTATTATTTCAAGCAATGTACATCTCTCTGTCTGTCACTGGAGTGTTCCTGGATGGCAAGCAGACCTGCGACCGTCTTTGAAGTCTCTAGTACAAATCAAAGGAAATTGTTTCGTGTTCGATTCCTTGACGTGGTTTTCTGCGATAATGACAGGCTTCCTCAGGGGAGTCTTTCTTCAAGACATTTTACAACACAACGTGTTTTTTTTTCACATTTATATTTTTCCGCTTACGTTATGGTTACATCATAACCCTAACATGACAGGCCAAAGGACAGTTGGTGAATATACTACTAAATTTGATTGTTTTTAGATTTTAAAGGACAAAGACGTTTGCTACCTCTTGTTTATAATTGTATCTCCTTTCGGGTTTAGTGATTCGTAAGTTCACGCCTGCCCACTTCCTGGGAAATCGTTTTATAACCGACCACTTCCCTCAAAAGCGTGACAATTGCCTAATTTTCGGTTCCTGAAAGGACGAGACAACTCGTTCTGTAGGCTATCTCAGCGTCCAACTGTTTGATTCCGAATGCTATTGATATGAGAGCCATCTGCCGATCAGCTGTTCCCTCTCTCAAATTATATACGTGTCGAGTATTTCTCGCAAGTTTTTTGCTCTAGGTCTGTTTGTTTCCGCTTAGAAATACACGCACGCAGTATTCCTTAGATCCAAAACATAAAAAAAAATCAAGCCAACTGTACATCAGTGTCACGAAATTGTTGAGAAAACAATTTTATTGGTAATAAATACTGAATCCCCTACGAATAATCCATGCAATTGCCCGAACCCACTGAAACTTTTAATTTGATATAAGTACCTTAATACTTTAATATGATACCTTAATAGTACCTTTACATGACAGGAAAAATTTTTAAATTTTCATTGTGGTTTATTAAATAAAGCTCGAGTCTCTTCATAAGTATATGATAGACTGTACCATGTACACTGACAAGGTTTCGCATATTGAAGTATATTCAAGGAATACTATTAACTATTAAAAACAAGATGCTTGTTTGAAAATAAGTCCGTACTCTATACAAAACTACAGGTTTCTCTTTTTTAGTGCCTACTAATTTATTTATAATCTAATCAATCAGCTGTTTTGTTAAGTTAAATGAGATAATTTTAAAGCTCCAAATTAGGTAAGAAATTTCTTTTCAACGGGAAAGAGAAGAAAAAAAGAAAAACATACTAGTATTTGGAATGCAGGGTAGACTTAAACCTGATTTATTATGTGCAGTAATATGAAGATGGTAGTGAATAAATAAATGCTTTTCGATAATTGACGATTAGTTAAATAATCTTTGTAAAGGAGAGCTTTATTATAAAGTACAAGCAAAGCACTGGTATATACAAATATCAAGAGATGAGTTACTACATACTGGGTGGAATGTCTAGGCACAAGTGAGGTTTCGTTTTTTTTTTCCTTACCCCTTGGGTAATTATTTTTTTAAATAAATACAAAATTATAGTAGGATATAATATGAACTGAGGGTTTCTCCTTTTACTGCATTACATGCATTTTAAAGAGGGCATGTCTTAAAAACTAACAATATTTTTGTGGTTAAAAGTTTAAAACATTGCAAGGGGTTTAGGTGATGGGGTTCACCTTCGGGTTGCAATGAAGGAAAACTAAAAACTAAACTTACAAACTAATTCACAAGCTATAACGTTCCTTCTTCGACCGCTTGCTGACATCAATGGGGGAACTGGGCGGGGGTAATCGTGTTGAACACGGTGTTTGTCATGAGGAAGTGGTCTGGGGCTAAAGCTGAGACATATATGTATAAGAAAAGGATAAGAGTCTTGGAGGGATGCGGTTGCTTACTTAAAAATAACAGGGAACCATCAGTGACTTCCATGAAGTCACGAGGCAGGTATATAGTTCTGCTCAAGCCCCTTCTACTTGTTCTTAGCATTACAAAACTCATCGAACAACCAAACCCAACGCACGAGTTATCGTTAGTTTCCAATCAATTATCTATAGACAAGAGGTATAGTACTAAATACGAGAATATAAGGCTGAAGGAAGATCTTCCCGGTACTTCTCGTTCGGGTACTCCAGAAGGCACTGTTTCCTCACTTTTTGAAAGCTAAATAGTCTGACTAGAAATACACAGACTCATGTTTTCTAGGGAAAGACTATATTTTTTATTTCGTCCCAGTAAACAATGTCCCGCTGATGACCCTCTACCTCCAATACCTTCTTGGCCACATTTGCAGATGCCACTCTAGTCTTGTCATCCTGGGTGTGATATACCATCCCATAACCTTCAAAAACATCTTGACGAGATCAAGTATTGGTGCAACCAATGGCGGATCAAACTTAATGGAGCAAAATGTTCCCACATTACCTTCACCCTCTGTTGCAAGTCTTGTCCACTAGTATCTTTTTATTGCATTCCTCTCCCTGTATCCGAGATAGTACGGTACTTAGACTTCCATCTTGACAAACGGCTGCCCTGGAACCCACACACGAGGCTAAAAAGACAAGAACTAAATAGACGCTTTGGACAAAAATACAGACTACTTTGAAGGACATCTCATCTCTCAATAGAAAACAAATTACTAATTTGCAAAGTTATACCTAAACCAATCTGGACATACGGAATAGAGCTACGGGGGACAGCAAAAAAGTCTAACATCCAGCGTTTCCAATCCTTTCAATAAAAAGTCCTGAGAACAATGGTAAATACCCCTTATTACGTCAGCAACAAAACCCTTCATAACGATCTTAATATACCCTAAATTCTTAAACTCATCCCTTCCAAGTTCATGAAATTCCATAGTAACCTATCCAACCATCCTAATCCCGTAGCACAGGCTTGCACTGCACCACTCATCCCTATAATCCTCCTCGGAGACTGTAACGGCAGTGGCCTCGTGACCGTGGGAGTCCTGGCAATGGCCAGTTTCTCCAATCATGTCCTGAGCGTATGTGGCTCTCGCGCTCTTCGTCATCATCCACTGGCTCGTATCCAGGACGCGGCTGGTGGAGGAGCGTGGGGGACCTCTTTCGCGTGCGGGGGAGGTGACAACCATGTGGATTTGGGAGGCCTCTGGGCTGTTTGTAAATACTGTATGAATGAGCGAGTGAATGAAAATTGTAAATATGGTATGAATGAGAACATTTATCACAACTACTTATTGCCTAATAAAAAGACCGATTGTGATTTTAGCACAATAGAGTTTGGTTTCGATTACTATCCATTTGTACGTAAATATTTATTTATATCTTAGTTATTTAATAGTAATCTTAATTAATTTATTACTTTGTGTGTGCTTACTCGTCAGTTATTTTATTTACGCTTGTAGTTTGGCCATCGTGGATTAGTCCCTCCCTACATAGCTTCTCTCTGTGAAGACCATTGCATCAAAGTGCTAGAAAACTCTTTAAAAAATCAAGCGTGATGGACCATTCAGTACTTAGTTCCGTTACGACTGCCATAACGATTCTATTGACGTGTTTACGCTTGACTTTTTCTGTGATAGTCCAAGGTAAAGCCTATTTAATACATATTATTAATCATGACATTGATATATATTTCTTGAATCTGATACCGTTCTCAATATGATGAGAAAGCTTGGTTAAAGTTAAAAACAAAGTAAAAATTCTCATCTCCCATAGTAAGCCAAAAGCATTCTAAGTTCGGTTTCGGCCCACACAGCTAAGGGCACACTTGATTCAATAATGCCAAAATCATGACATACAGAGGGGTCCAAAAAAATGTATCCACTGTTTAAAAGTCCGTAACTTGCAAACTAATTGACGTAGTTGTCTAATTTTTGGTAGTGTAATAGTTTTTAGTTCCGGCATTCGCCATACAATGTTGTATTGCGTTGTTTTGTTTTGTTAGATGACAGTGGCCAGATAGTTAGTGTTTTATTGTTAGTTGTACCTTGTTACTCGAGTAAACTTGGCTGGCGTAAGGCTTACATTTGATGAAAGGAAGTCTGTTTTAAAGTGGTATTTTAAGTACGAAAACATTAATGATGTTCAACGGCAATGGTGAAATGTGTATCAAACAGAGCCACCGACACGTTTAACGATTCGTCGCATTCAAGACAAATTTGAAGCCGAAGGCTGTGTTAAAGATGTACACAAACAACGATCTGGACGACCTGTAACAGTAACAAGTCCATTTAACTCCCATCTTGTGTTACAACAATTCACTCGCTCACCACAGACGTCTGTGAGACAGTGAGGTGTACCTTCAGAAACCTCAAACATCCATTTTACCTGCCATCCAAGACTTGTATGGAGATGGAAGATTTTACTTTCAACAAGATGGTGACCCAGCCCACTACCAAAATCGTTTTAGGGCTTATCTCGACGAAAATCTACCAGGAAGATGGATAGGCCGTAGAGGTGCTGTAGAGTATCCACCACGTTCGCCAGACTTAACTCCTCTGGACTTTTACCTGTGGGGAACACTAAAGGACGTCGTTTATCGACAAACGCCACGCACATTGGATGAACTTCGAGAATCCATAGTACATTCATGTGCAAATATCCAACTGAACACGTTGCAGTCAGTAGTTCGTTCTGCAGTTCGGTGGCATCGTTTGTGTGTGGATATTAATGGTGACCATTTCGAACACCTACAGTGATATCTTTAAGTGGGACTTTAAGCTACACTTTCACCAAAAATGAGACAACTCCGTCAATTAGTTTGCAAGTTATGGACTGTTAACCAGTGGATACATTTTTTTGGACCCCTCTGTATATATAATGATAATTTGTATATTGATAATTGAAATCCCATTATTTAAATTTTAATATATTTATATTCTTTATTGTTGCAATAAGTATAAGACAAGTAAAGTTACTGTTAGTTCATTTTTTTTATACTTGTTATTATTATTGTAAGTAAGGTTTAAACCCGCTACGCTGGAGCACTATTCATATATGTGGCCCTGAAATTAAAAATTCTTCTTGTTTACATCAAGATTCTAGCAGGGCCTTGACATTTTTGTATACTGAGAAAACCCTGATCTGCTAATCGGGTACAATGTTTTCCAGAGGAAGATTTACCGATGAAAAAGTTACTAGTTATATATCTAGAACGAGTCGAGGGTTTTTTTTTTAATTAAATGTATATTAACATATTTTTTTCACGTTGATTCTCTACCTTGACGTGACCTTACAAACTCCGAAACAAGCTAAGGATGCCTGGGGTGGTAAGATAGGATATACTGGTATAAATAAATGGTAGCAAGCCTAACTAAAATATGTGTGGCAGTGGATAAGTGAATTCTATTCGACCATCGTTGGCCTCTCTGTCTGCAATGCCACAAAATGATACAATATTACAGACATTTTAAAAATAAATACAACATCTACAAATGTATTGATTAAAATACATATTAAGTACGAAATAGAAATAAAACGTAAATGAATTGGGGCCGTTTGACTAACTTTTGACATTTTTTGTCAGATAATTTTTTTTATAAAGTGCATTCATGTCAAGTGTGTGGGATTTTAAAAACTTCCACACAAAGTAGTAATTATTAATATTATATGGTTCGGCGCTCGAGACACAACTCGGGAATTCTTCGACCAAGTTTGGTTAGATGGCTAAAATTTGTTTTTATTCCAGCTGATTGTTATTGACGATGGCAGAATCAACTATCGCATAAATATGGCTCAACATATGCTCAATTAGAAATTCAATTTATTTTTTTCTGTAAAATTATTAAATTTGTTTTGTCAAAATATTATTATTTTAGTACATACATATTTGATTTGTTTTAGCAAGTGTATTAAAATTGAGCAGCCAATCGCTACTTAAAAAAATCAAATAAAGTGTTTCCCTCTTTTCTCTTTTGTATGATTCTTGTTTAATTATAATATAATTAGCATCGCTCCTTCTATTACGATGTATTATTACATTATCTTGTCATTGCAGTGTTGGTCGGTCAGCCTGCGAGCGGTGGAGACGAAGGAGCAGTCGGAGGAGCGAGCAAGGATGTCTCCCGCAAGAGGAGAGGACGCTGCAAGTGGTTCAACGTGGCCAAAGGATGGGGCTTCATCACTCCTGACGATGAAGGGCAGGATATCTTCGTGCACCAGGTAAGCTACATCATTAAACATTTACACGGAGTGCCTCTTGCAGGCTGAAGGATCTGGGACCTTACCCAGGATAATGCCTGAGCGCCACATAGTTGTTTGACTGATCAGGACCAAATTATGAAAATTTACTAATGATGGTCTGATAATTTTGGCTCATCTTTATGTTTTTGGTTGGCTGAAACCGAAAATGAACTCCGTTTGGTAATGGACTCCAAATAGCTGAAACCTTTTCTATGATTCTAAACATTTATTATTTCCCAATACAACTCTCCCTCAGTCGTTGGTGTATGGAGCTCCGAGCACAACCTGTTCAGGCAGGAACTTACTAGTAGTTTGGTCTCTGAAGTCACCTGACACTGGACTAGATTTGCTTGTTATACCTAATAAAATAGTGCCTATTTGGCTGATCATTATCTCAGGTCGTTTCGTTTGAAGTGAATGAAAACCTTTTTTTGAGTTTGAGTTATGAAATGCATTTTGAAAAAAAAATGTCTATCCGTCGTTGTATTACCAGTCCCCAGACTACTTCTGCGGTGAACATACAATCAAGAAGTAACAACTGTTTTGGTTTAAGAATAGGAGATCAAGATAAAGTTTAGACTTCTCACAAATTTTGTCACAGCTGCGTAGAAAAACCTCGCTTGTGGCTGTCACAAAGGTGAGTTACGATCATTCAATATGGCGGGAGCAAAACTATCTTGGGAATGACTGTTAATTTTTCACCTGTGTTGTTCAAGGATATAACTCAAAAAACAAAAAATAAATTGGTCATTAATTACCCTAATCTTGATAAAGGATTTCGGCACAATGAAACATTTGTTGAATTAATAACACACGTTTATTTTACTTTTATACACAAGGTACATGTTCATAAACAACATTCTTAATTAATCATAATAACAAAACGTAGAGGATCCAACACTGTTATCCCTCAGGTTGGACAACATAACACAATTTATCTCTCAATATCCCACACTTGAATTTGCTGATCATGCGGTTCTGGACTACTAGTTCCTCAGCCCCCTCGCGGGAAAGTGTTGATTGAAAAGCAGATGGAGAAGCTTGTATGGTGGAAAAGTACGAATTCGAACCTGAGAGTTCCAAACACGAACATGAGCTTTTTTCTCAATAAGAGATGAACGACTTAATTAGAAATATTGAACCTCAGAAAGATGCTCCGTGCTCAAAAACCAAAAAAATATTACTACTACACACTTGTTGTCTACTGTAAAGACATTCGTGAACTGATGGGCCAATCCGCTATATAAAATGTGGCCCTAATCATTGGCGTTTATTCATGTACTCGTCAAAGAGTAGTCTAAAAGCTGATTGGTTACACAATGGCAATATACCTACTTTAATACCATTCGCTACATTTAAAAGACGACAATTGTGTTCTTACAATTACTGCTTGAAAGAATTCGTTATAATGCCTATAAGTGGTTGGTGTGTAAATCTCTTCACCTTGCTCTTAGGTCAACAATCTACAAAAAGTTTCCATGTTTTTTATGTTTATGGGATACCCGTGATAAAAAATCCCGCAGGAACAAAAGGGACTGCCCATGGCGAAAAGCTCTGTTGCCAGTTGAAAAAAAGGGAAAGTTTGTTTCCATCTAACGAAATCTTACGACCACCTCTACACATTAAGCTAGGGCTGATAAAGCAGTACATGAAATCTCTCAATAAAGAAGGTTAATATTATGATGAAGGTTATATGTTCCATATGTTCCAAGTTTACGTGATTCCAAGCTAAAAGGAAGAATATTTGTTAGCCCATAGATCAGATTTTTTTTTTTTAAAGCTTATCCGCTTGTTGCAAAATATAGATTCTACAAACAAATCTATTTGCAGTTCTTAGCTTCATTATATTTCCTGAAGCTTGGCTACATTTTATACAAATTCTGTTTTCTACTAATAGTGATCTGCATTGTACAAAAGCAATATATTAATGGACTGAATTTATTATAAGTTCAAGAAGTGATGGGGCTCATCTTATTTATCATAGACTTAAAACTAACTTACATCTAACAATAAAAACTTAATATTAACCTAATTTTCCAAAACAGCCTGTTGCCATCGATGTGGGAAGGATGGTGGGGGAGAATAGTGTTGAACACTGGGTTTTTCAGGTGCTGCAACGAGTCAAAAACCTTGATGTGTCTCCGGTGTATGAACTTGGATGATTTGTTGGGTAACAATGGTACAAAACAATGGGTGCAGGTCAGCGTTCTTTAACCTCTCGAAAGAGATATGTCTGACCACTATTTTCATGATCCCATTCAGAAATTGTTGGAAACTTATAGCTATATTGTCAGTCAAGTGGGTAAATAGCGGGGCACCGTACAGCAGAGCTGTCTGGAGGGAACATTTATATATCATCAGTTTGAGACGCAGCGACAAGTTTGGTGAAGTTAGCAAGTGCGATAGCCGGTAAGACCTGTGTCATACTTTTTTATTATTTTGTTACTAAAAAGAGTAGAGAAATGGAGATGCCTATCCATTTCTATACCTAGATAGTACATTAAGAAAGCTGGTGAGTTGTCTTGCCCTACTATAGTATCGGATTTTTGCAAGGCTTTTGTTCCCTCTTGGAGGGAGAAGATTACGCAGTCGGTTTTCCCAGCATAAATCTTTTTTCAGTCATTATTGTATTTACAATATACGATACACAATGGTTTAATATTGTAATAACTTTTATGATACAATACTAGTAGATTTCAGATGCACATTTCACCCATACCATGAATGAGAACGAGAAGGAAGCCTGGAATTCGTTCCAAGATGTTGTCGAGAAGTTCCTTGGTAACGTGAAGGATCCCATTTATATGAGTATCTTGGAACACATGTTGAACGATTTTCAAACACAAGGTTCTAACATGAGTTTAAAGCTTCACTTCTTACACAGCTACTTTCTGGAAAACGTTAGTGACTAACAAAAGTTCCCTATGGACATCAAAGAGATAGAACAAAGGTATCAGGGGAAGTTGGAACGTGGACTATTGCTGTATGCTACAGGGTGAATTACCTGAAGAGTCACCATACCCGGAAGCACACCAGAATAAGTTTTCATAAAAATAAATAACAAATCAAATACATATATTTTTTTACTCTGGCAAACTTACATCTATTCAGATTTATGTAAAATATTTATAGTAATATACTTATGTAATGAATAAGAACTATCGGGCGATTCTCTTTTCCTTAACTATCATTTTTATTACAATGTCTACTCGATATTTCGAGATTGAACACAATCTTATTATTATTACAAAACGGAGTTTGTTTTCTGTTTCAACCCACCAAAAACATAAATATCAGCAGATATTATCAAGTGAAATTTCCAAAAGTTTCTTTTTGTAGACCTGTGTTAGTACAAATGGGAACAGACGCCGAAAACTTAATTTAAAATTACAACTTTACAGTTATAATTCAGAAACATGACAATATGACAAACATTTGAATAAACTGCCGCAGAATAAATCGGGCAATTCAGACAATTGTACAGTTGTATTGAGTTACTCATATAAAATATATCCTGAGGGTTGGACTCTTTCAGGCTGAAAAGATCCCATCTTACCCAAGGTAGCAACTGAGCAGCCCAGAACCGGCTGGATCAAATCCATCCAAACACTGCCTCTAGTTTATAACAGTAGCTTGTCATTGTGTTATTATAATAATTGACTTATTAAATATGATTATATTTGTTAATACAACCCCAAAAAATAGTATTGTAAAGTAATAATCAGTACTTAGTGCAAATAAAGACTCTTGCCTATTCAGATGATATAATTCTCCTAAGTGACTTAGGTGAAAAGTGAAGAAAACAATTCCCAGTTGTCCCTGAAGGAATAATAAGGTGCAAGGTTTAAAGTACCTGGGGTGGTTTACAATCTTATCTTTACACACTCAGGTGGGAAGATGGAAGAAGGGATAAATAGAAGGATTCCAGCAACAGGATAATTTTCTAAGAAAAGGCGAGATTCACAAACTATACAAAAATAACAGGACCTACGGATGTGAATCTTGGCCATTCACAAGCAAACAAGAAAGTAAGCTTCATTCGGTTAAATGTAATGTCATTTCTACACGAGTATTTGCAGGCAAAACCAAAAGAGTATACAACCAAACTACCCACATTTAACTGGACAGTAAACCAGTTTAAAAGGTCCTCAGGTGAGGTACTTTAATCATTCACTGACAATGGGCCAAGAGAGGTCCCCTAAACAGCCTAAGGAGGAGAGAGTTGAAGGAAAAAGAACTACTAAAGGATCATGGACCGGCTGAGTTCATGAACATTCCCTTTTGTCTGGCTCCTGGATTATTATTATAAACTTCTTTATTGTTATAAAATTACATTGTTCTCATTCATACCATATTTACAATTTTCATTCACTCGCTCATTCATACAGTATTTACAAACAGCCCAGAGACCTCCCAAATCCACATGGTTGTCACCTCCCTCGTATGAAAAAGAGGAAAGAGGAAGGAGTCTTGTAAAGTCCCCCACGCTTCTCCACCCAGATACAAGCAAATAGAGGCTGCCGAAGAGCGCGAGAGCCACGTACACTCAGGACATGATTAGAGAAACTGGCCATTGCCAGGACTGTCGCGTATTTATAGCAGGTCACCAGACCACTGCCGTTTTAGTCTCCAAGGAGGATTATAGGGATGTGTGTCACAGTGTAATGACTGTGCTAGGGGATTAGAGTGGTTGGGTAGGTTACTATGGAATTTCATGAACTTGGAAGGTATGAGTTCAAGAATGTAAGGTATATTAAGATCAATATGAAGGGTTGCTGTTGTAAAAAGGGGCATTAACTATTGTTCTCAGGACTACTTCGTCTTTTTTTCTGTCCTCCATAGCTCTATTCAATATGTCCAGATCGCCTTTAGTATAACTTTGTAGATTAGTAATTTATTTTCTATTGAGAGATGGGATGTCCTTGGAAGTAGTCTGTAGAGTTGTCCAAAGCCTCTGTTTAGTGGCTCCTGGATGAAGTAAGTTTATTAATAAAAATATCCCTAATAAATTCATGAAGCAGGATCACACCATTCTGTCAAACAATATAAATTTAAGTGATTAATGGGTTGAACATTAGTCTGAAGGGGTAAAATCCCCTCTATGACGCTAATTACGTGCCAAATTGTTGTGAATATCTCTACTTATTTAAAAGACTTTAGAGACCAATCCTCAAACTTTGTAATTTATGTATAGAGTAAACATTTATAGTAATAACTTACTTAAACAACTATTTTTCAGAGCGTGATAAAGATGTCGGGTTTTCGCTCCCTTGGAGATGAAGAAGAGGTCGAGTTCGAATGTAAAATTTCTGACAAGGGCCTGGAAGCTACACATGTGACCGGACCTGAAGGCAGTGACTGCGCTGGATCTCACAGGCGACCTCAAGCTCGAAAACGCTACCGCAAGATCCGGTGAGTATCTTTGAACTCCAGTAGTAATAGGTATAGCAATTCCATTCAGGATAATAAATAAATAACTAAAACAATAATAATTGTTAGTTGTAGTATGTAATCCGACTGGTTTTATTATTACTAGCTGTCGAGGTTGTCACAAGAAGGTCTAGTGGTCCTAGTCCTGGTTAAGGAGAGAGTGTTAAATATTCTATAACCTACATAATAGCTTTGGTGATGGGTCTTACTATTGAGCTATCTGATAGATATGTGCCCCAACTGTGCACTATGTTCAGGAGAAGAGGAACAGGCTAGGTTTTAGATAGTGTATGTGATCTTGGAATGAACACGAGTTCACACTACGTATCTGAGGGTAGGCGAAAACTGTCCGGATCCCAAAGGCAAGTGTGAACCAGAAAGAGGCAGGCTGGAACGCTGGGGAGATGCTACTAGGTACATTTTGTAGAGTCCCAGATATCATCATTTGCATGGAAAGGATCACTTCCAAGGATGTGCTAGTTTTAACAAGATGCGGCCAGAGAATCCCTCTAGGAAGGTGTGCATTGGGAGGTTATGAAAGAGAGGTGAAGAGGTAATTAAATAAGAAAGCCATGGTTCGAGCAGAGCGACAAGCGCCATTGTAGAGAGAGAGTGTTCACTTCGACTGATCCTGACTGTCTGAAAAAGCCCAGAATTTCTGCCTGTAGCGAATGTGAGAGCTTTTTATTTTGCCTAATCAAGGGTTACTATACCCGTCCCCCTAGTGAGCTCTTGAAGTGTCGAGATTTCGAACCAGTCCCCTCTCTCTCTACTGACACCGGAGATTTATTGATAAAATATGGAAAGGTAGGCGGGTGTTTTCTAGTCCGAGAAGAGGATAACCAACCCTTAGCTTAGACAATTTATTATCTCTTAAACTGATTCTTCTAAACTGAGGATTCTTAATACATTAATTATAAATATACATAAAGGATTAATTAATTATAAGGATAAAGGATAATAATAACTTATTATATAAGGATTAATTATAAGGAATATAACCTAATTTAAAAATGTTTCAGGTGCTATAACTGCGGTGAATTCGCTAACCACATCGCTGCGAAATGCTCCCTGGGCCCCCAGCCTAAGAGATGCCACTCTTGCAAGTCGGAAGATCACTTGATCGCAGACTGCCCAAGCAGGAAGCAGCGACCACCCGTTGGACCTGGTGAAGAGTCCAATAACGGTGCAGTAGGAGAATCTCTGTCGTCCATCCTAGCCAAAATGGCCATAATAAACAATGGCAAGGAAGACAACTAACTATGCTCCCAAATTTTAAGGCTCCTACCCTTTCCTCTTTTTCTACTTTGACCATTGGTTTCCTGTCTTCCATGTTTAGTCTTTAAACAGAACAACAAAAAAAACAACATTAAAACTATAATACTATAAGGTGATTTTACTTCCAAATTTGAAGATAGCAGCTGATAACAGAATCTTAATAGTCAAATGTTATTTTTTAAACAAATGAATTTATGTTATGAATGCTTAAAAAAATTAAATCAATTTAATTAATAGTATATAAAAAAATTAGGAAAATTATAATTGAATTTATAAAAGCTGCTCTTATAGCGGAAGTAAAAACATAAAAGACTTATGGTTTTATTGTATTGATGAATCCAATATTTTAATGAAATTCGATTAAATTTTAGCATCTAATCACAAAATTCATTTATTTTATATAATTTAGGACCATTTGTAAACTATCGTACAAAATATTGTATAAAAAAATTAGCACAATTGTAATCGTCCCAGATATACCAATTTGAAACTTTAATAATCTATACGCTGAAAGTGCAGCGTGGTGGAGTATGAAACAACGGAAATATTGGAGATGTTTTTTCCCCCAATATATCTTTTATATAAATATTAATTGTTTACCTCACTTATAGGAAAATTATCTTTCCAAGTGCCTAACTAATTTAAGTAAAAAAAAATTTTATAAGACTGAATTTCAATAAGCCAATTACAAATACATAAATAAATGAACTGTAATCGTTCAGATTAGGTATTAGGAGATGTTAATCATAAGGTTAAGGCAATTCATTCAGTTTTTGGAGTATTACATTAAATATATCATTCAGGAGTATTGATAACAATTTTGGAGTTATAACTACAACATAACTACACCTTTTTGGAGTTTTTATTTATTTTTATTTTTTTGTGCAATTATAAGGCGTTAATAACAAAAAAGAGGTCACTGGGGCATCTCAGGGACCTCAAATCTTTCGAGATGTATATTTCTATAACCGAATTAAGTAAAACCTGAGCTGTGAAGGATTTGTAAGTGAATCCTTAAATTATTTTCTAAAAAAATATATGGTCAGAGTAATTGTTTCATAGCTGTGACAAAAAACTCAGAGGCTTTTTTTTTAAAGTTTTTATTGTTTTATTTAAAATTTTATTTTATTTGTAGCAAAGGATATTTTGAAAGTAAATAGATAAAATTGTAAACTGGCTTTCAGATAAAAGGAATCGCTCCAAACTCCTGTCTGATGTACTTAAGTTATATCGCTCCCCGTAATTATATGTAGTTTACTAAGTGTTGGGGAGCACTCATACGTGAAAAACTAATCATTGTATTAGTCCATTTTAAATATATATCTTAACTGTATTCGTGTAGTGCAATTGTAAACATTGTTGTAAACAAAATCTATAAATCAATGTCTTTTTTTTTTTTTTCGAGTGAATAATCATTCTTTCTAAATAACATTCAAAATTATGTTTTAAGTGTACAGGTTAATATAAATTAAATAATTCATCGCAAATAAATTATAATTAATAACGAATTGAGCATGAATTATCAGTTTAGTTGAATAGTTTTAATAATTGAATGTTTCACAGATTATATATTCAGGGATTATTGTTAAGAACTTCTTTAGAACTCTTTTCTGTTTCTCATGGCAGTTACTGAATTGATTCAATTCTATTAATGAGCAAATATGTTCCTATGACTTCGAAAAAGTCATCTCCAACATGTTCATTGGAAGTGCTATTCGTTATATGCTCATTAGTTTTTTTAATTTTTAATCTGTAATCTGTATCTTAGCTATATTTCATTCCTCATTTTGATAAGCTAATCTAAGTACAAATTATGTAGTTGTTTTATTTAGCTTTAAGTTTTGTCAGCATAATCAGATGTAGAGCCAAAAAAAAAATAGAAAAAACAATGTAGAATCTGTAGGGCATTATAATAGGATTAATTTTTAGCTGCTTAACACTTGAAATTTCATAAGGATGTGAACATACAAAATATCATTCCCAGCTGAATATATCAATATTGCTCCCCTTGATAAATATCATGTACCATTAATATACATCGAAGATATCTGTAAATTACAGCAATTTTGTAACCCGTTTTAAAGTATTGATTTCAATCCATATGGTTATCTGGCCGTAACAAAAATTTCAATTGATCTTTTTTAATATGATGTAGTATGGATAAATATAGGTCGGTATAATTAGGCGAGCCTGAAGACAACGATGAGTTGTTGAAAGTGCTCGGTCTTTATACAGAATATTTTATGAACATTAGAAAAACCTTATTTCTACGGGTATATTAAGTTCAGCTTCGGATGGTTTTAGTTATCTAAGTTCATACATAGTCCATTATTAAGGGCTCCGTCATAAAATTGCCACCCCTCTAGGTATTAAAACCCTCACCACTATCGTGATAGTCAGGAATGTTAGCTCTCCTGCAATGCGACTACCCCTAATTATAATTGAGAAGACAGTTATGTGTAAAACAATTCCTGACAGTTTTGCTAAAATTACCAAAAATTGTTAAAGATTCAAATTCAATTTGAAAGTAATTAATTTTAAGTGGTGGATTTCATTACTCTCATTTATTATTTTCTAGATTTACTATTAAATATATAGATTACAAAAAAAAGTGATATTTAATGTTAAGACTAGTGATGGGCATTTTTTTTTCATTAACAATAGATAGAAAGTTCTTTACAATAACTGTTGTAAATTACAATATAGGTTACTAGAATGGGTTAGAAACGGAGGGGGGAGGGGGGTCACTAGTTTCACTAGTAATAAAATTCTGCAAAATTTTTAAGTTCAACAATTATTAATTTCTCAGTAATCAATAAATGTATAATAGTTAATAATAATTCTTAACTTTAACTATTTGAGTCAGTCATCAAGCAATATGTTCATGTGGTGTGTACCCCAGTCAAGATCAAATTCCAGTTACCTTTTAGGAAAATCAATATTTTATACTTAATTAATTAACTTTGATTTACTTCTATAAAAATTAGTTATTCTTAGTTCGAGGTGGAGGCAGATCAAACTGATGTGATGCGATTAAACATAAAAAAAAATTCTTTCATCCTAATTGTTCGAAACATCATAGAAAAACAAAGTATTACTAAAGAAGGATATTTTGCACTATTTTATTACTTTGCTAAATATTTTAATATATTGATTCGATAGTTTTTTATGATTAACTTTTAAATTTTTTTTGTAAGGAATTTATTAGTAACTATTGGTTCATCTAACTTGTAAGTTAATAGTTTATTGAGGAATTAGTGGAGTATTTGCTGGATTATGGGCTTTGGTTGATGAAAGAAAGATGTTATATTTTCATCCATTTCTAATACTGTAACCCACGGATCTGAAGGAAAAATACTTAGTATGTCCACTAATAAATTTGTTGAAAATCTAACATTAACCTAAGCACATATTCCAATGAATAATCGACTCGCATTAGTAAATTTGATTTTTTTTAAACAAACGAAAAAAAAGTGTCATATTCAACAGTTATCGTTTTAGCTGTTACTTCCCATCACTAGTCACGTATTTCTGTTAAGTATTTATTTTAAAATATGACTTACTTAATTTCTTAGCAATAATCCTGTAATTTATTTATATCCTTAATGTAATTACACTTAACATGTTATGTCCCTGAAATTGAAAGCAAGGCCATTGTAAGTTTCCATGAATAATTGTATAGATTTACATAAGTTATGTTACGGGGAGTTAACACACAGGAATAGATAGCTCTTGTCGAAAACTGTGTTATATCAACAAAGTTGTGATTTTTTACTTACCTCATTCTGAATATCTAAAAAAGAATATTTGCTCAATTACTCCCGGATACAATATAGCCTAAATATGAAACAAGCTGAGTGTTAACTCACTATGACATAAAAATTGTAGACAAATGATTACTATCCCTGACATGAATGTTAAAAGAAAAGAATAGGCTTGGAGACGAGAAGTTTAATAGTAATTTCTTTTTCATCACCTTCTTATTTATTTTGGCTCTATATCGATGACTGCACATTTACTGTACCGGAAATATCTACCTCACTAGCTACCTCAGTCTAGCTGAAAGTTCAGCTCAGCGGGAATAATTTATTTCTTTGAACTTGTAAGCTATACGTACCTACGTAACTGAAAGACTGTTAACAAGTACAATTGTACATATTTTATTCTTAGTTTTGTTTAATATTGTTTTAGACGTTTTTTTTTTTTATGTTTTTGTTTTTAAGTTAATCGGTTAACGCTCAGGGTAATTTTTATAGCACTTGAAAGTGTTTTATCTATTTCATGAATTATAACATTTCTGGGTTTTAACAATGTTTTGTTTTTTGAATTTGTGTAAATAATCTCCTCTCACGCTTGATTTCCATTTAATAAGTTCATAAAATTCATCCTTCCTGGCGTGTTATGCTTGTTTTATTGCTTAATACAACGTCAACATTTAAGAAATGTTTAACTATGTAAAATACTATAGAAAATCTTTGTTTGTTTTTTTATTTTTAAATGTGCACTAAGAAAAATCATTTTTTGTAAACAATTGTATATTATTAATTGTAAATGAGAGATATAACTTTTATGTATTGCTGTGGTGTCAGATCATGATTGTCCTTATAAAAATACAGAAATTGGTTTGCCCCTGATGGTATGTTGTAATCATTTCTAGTTGACCTTATAAACCTTCTTTTCTAATATTGATAATTATTACTTGCGGTATTTATCCCTATAAGCATTATTCAACTTAATTAAGTTAGCTCTACAATTCCCTAACAACTGTGGCTTCCTCCAACAGCAATTGCCAGGAGTCCCTGTCTTGTGCGGCTGCACAATATAGTAACTATAAATGTTTCTGTCATTGTTGGCCATACAGTCTCGACTTGTCACTTTCTGAATTCTGTCAGTAACTTCTTTGGGCTCATACCATTAATCCTGCGCCCTACATGGCTCGCACATTTCAGCCTGGTCAGTTTAATGACTTTTATAGAACTCTGCTACCTGTTCAAATCAGTACTGGCCAAAAGTGAGCTTTGTTGCTAGATGCCTGGGTTTTCGCTTGGTAGCATATATTTGTTTTCATTTATCGCAAGTTCCAATCATCCAGCAGCAGCCTCAAGAACCAGAAATGCCACTGAATGTCATGAGCACCACGCAATGTCAATGTTGTCAGAGCATATGGGAGGAGTTGTACCGTTCAATTGATCATAATATATTTAATAATTATTATTGAAAGGAAAACTATAGTGAAAGGGATGGGGTTCTTACTCAGAACTTCCAAGATGTCTGGTTGGTTACTACCCTTGGTGGCTGCCCTTTGCTTACTATGAGGACGAGCTATTTACACCTCCCATTCGTTATCAGCCAGGGCAAGCAGCAATATAATTTCAACAATATAAATTAATATAAATTTATTAAATAATAATGAACTAGTTGATTAAAAAAATCATAACTTTAAATGTTAAATAGTGTCTGGGCTTGAGAAATCTTAAAAGCTAGGGGGAAAGTGGCATGACTTTTTTTATGTTTATTTCCTGTCATTGTATTTTGACCCAAAACTAATCGGCATACTATGGAGTTTCTGTGGAATTTAGCTATAAAATTTCAGATTGATTGATCATTTCTAAGACTGCTATCATAGAAATACCTACACACAAACAAAAGACATTTGTCTCACATACCTGAATATAAGTAGACCCTTTCTCTTTAACGGTAGCTTTTGCACTGGCTATGTATGAAGATGACAAGCCTGACAAATCATCCGCTGCGCTTTTCTTCAAAATGAAAGCGGTAGAGATGGACGGAGAAGGCTCGGTTACATCTGTTTTATCAAATTGGGATTTTTCCAAGGTTCTCTAAATAGCTCTTATGTCTCATTAATTATACTTTAATAAACTAAAAATTACTATATAAAATGTAGTTACACTATATAAGCAATTAAAATTTTAAGAAAACAATGTTTAATCTGGACTGTGGGGATTATGGACTCAAAGGTTTATTCTTGTAATTTGTATGTACCGACTTGGCATCCCTTCAAGCAGACAAATCTGAACTGTCACATTCTTTAACGGTAGCTTTTGCACTGGCTATGTATGAAGATGACAAGCCTGACAAATCATCCGCTGCGCTTTTCTTCAAAATGAAAGCGGTAGAGATGGACGGAGAAGGCTCGGTTACATCTGTTTTATCAAATTTGGGCTGTACAGGAGGATATTTCACCTCTTCGAGCCCTTTTTCGATCTTGTTCAAGTTTTCGAATTCGTTTATGAACTTGTAGAAATGTTCCTTATATTTTTCTGGCTGCATCGTGTTCATAACATATTCCAACATTTCCTCCTCTGAAGGCATTTCGGAGATGTCAATCTCTGTAAAGAAAAAAAAATGGAGATTATTATTTTTTCACCTGTAAAACTTTTATGGAAAGGTCACAGAAATGGTAATATTGTTGATTCATCACACTATAAAGGGTTTTGGTACGGCTGCATAAACAATTTTAATATCTTTTTCACAATTATAATCCCAACTAATCATTGTAGTCCCAACAAACATTATGTGCATTATTAATTATGATACCGAGATCTTTAATTGGATACCCAACTCAGGATGACAGCAAAATATTTATTTTTAATTATTAAGTAATTGATTAATAACCCTTTTTTATTTTGAGCTTCTTTTATTTTTAGTAATATTGGTGCACCAAATACCATGCCATACCATGGAAAATACCATGCCTCTGGAAAAAAAAAAAAAGCAGGTCGAGTTAAAGCTGTGAGCACAATGTTAATGACATGACTTTTTCTAATTATAGTTTTAAAAAAACAAAATTACATATTGTTAGTCAGGGGATACGATAAAAATCATCATTATAGTTCAAACATAAGACTATCCAGAACAGACTGTCAGATACTTAGATCTACATAGAAACAAGGGTTTCTGGTTTAAAAAAAAAATTAATTTATCATACTTATTTCTTCTTGAGTTGCTTCGGTCTCTAGCGTACTTCGTTGTTGAGGAAGCCCCGGATGACTGAACCTGTCCTCATATTGCTTCTTCATCGTCTTCAGCATCCTCCCTGCTTCCTCCCTCCGTTTTTTTGTCACCAGTAAATACTGCTTAGCTAATTCATCTCTATTTTTCAATTCGTTGTACATTCTATCGGTTTTTTCCCGAGGAAGACTGTTGACATCCAATTGAATACTTATAATTTTCTGAAAATAAGATTGCTATTGTTTACACCCAATACTTTGAAAGTAAATTAAATTAATTGAAAATCAATTCTTCTAGGCGCTATAAATTTTGTAACTAGTTGTAGGATTTAAAAATTTTGCCCATAATGGTAAGGAACAGCTGGATAACCCATTTCAATTTGATTGTTTTATTTACTTTTTCTATTTAATTTTATTTGATTACAGTTTAATGAACAAATGCTCATCAATAATATAATAAAAATCTAAAATATAAGATAAACTAAAATGTAAACATGTAAAACCCATTTACTGAAATAAAATATTGTATACTAGTTTACCTAAGGATTAGTAACACTCCAATTTTTTTTAAATTTTATCATGGATTTATTTTATTTTATTTTTTTATATAACAATGTATTGCAATGGTATTAGGGATTACATTATACATATTTTTTAAATTAGCGAAAATGTGGACATATGAGTATTGGTTTATATAGAGGAGTTTCACAATTTGATCAACAGATAGCAGTGCTATCAACCAGTATTTAAAAATGGAGTAAATCTGTTATGAAATAATCATGTTATCTTTAAAGGGATAAATTGTTAGCTGTTCAGGAAGACAGTTATGAAATTATCATGTTATCTTTAAAGGGATAAATTGTTAGCTGTTCAGGAAGACAGTTATGAAATGATCATGTTATCTTTAAAGGGATAAATTATTAGCTGTTCGGGAAGACAGTTATGGTTGAGAAATATACCAAGTAAAAGTAATTCTTAAGGCCTGGCAAATACTAATTAAATGATATTGAAAAAAATTATCAATATTTTTTAAATAAACATAATTTTATATACTTTTTTAGTTGTTGATACCACCTAAAAACAAAGTAGTTAAAATAAACACAAACTAGCTAGTGATTTCAGTTGTTGGTGATCAAACCTTAAATTTTTTATAATATCTTTCTAGTTCTCTTTCCATTACCTTCACTAATTTCTACTTAACCTCAGGAAAAAAAATGATTTTAAAGAGCTCGAGAGATAAGACTTGAGAATGCATAAAAGTTAAAAAAAACATGACCAACTTTTTTTGTCGGGGCGTAATTTTTTTTTTATATTATTTCCTGTATTTGCGGTCTATCAGATCAATTTTTATCACCGCTAGCACTTTCCAAAGTCAAATACCCTGCGCAATAGTAAAAGTTACTAAACTCACATCTGTCAACATTGAAAGCATTTCCACGATGTCTTTGGTCGGCGCTTCATCTCCAATGAACTCATCATACAGACATTTTATTTGAACAAAGGCCTGGAGAAGATCAGGATTTGTCGCAACAGCTCTAGAAACAGAGAATTAATTTGTAGCTTAGTGAACTATTAATAGTTTATAAAACAGTTTTATTATCTTTCCACAACTTATAACTTCTTCTTTAATCTAATAGCGCTTTTGCCAGCTCTAACCTGTCATCTTCAGTTATTTCTAAAATTAGATTTCCTAATGTCAGATAATATAAATAAAAAGGAAGAAATAGTAAATACACGTATGCTGAAAAACCCGCCCCCTCCATACCTCCTGGACAAAGCCAGTCGTAAAGTGAGGAGCGTGGATGTAGCAGCCCTGGTTAAGTAAATAAAAATATACTATTTTTTTAGATGAATTATATATCCCACATAAACAATTGGGTGAGTATCCATAGGATTGATATATAGTTATGTTTTAAGTAGGTTTTTATAATTTTATGAAAACTTGTTGACATTTTTAATAACTTTTTATGGTTTTAATGGTTACTTTATTCAAGTTTTTAATTTTGTTTTTGGATTTTAATTATCTACTACGTATGTGTTGTATTTTTGAATTTTGAGTATATTTAATTGTAGTAGAATAAAAGGACAATTTCAGAATAAATAACCATTGTTACGACTAATAATAGTAATTAGTTTGTCTCCGTATGAGTAGGTAAAAGTTTTTATCATTTGACTTTTTAATTTATTGTAGAGATAACTGAAGATGACAGCTTAGAGCTGTCGAAAGCGCTATTACATTAAAGAAAAAGTTCCAAGTTGTGGAAAGACAATAAAACTGTTTTATAATTATACCCATTCCACAATCCGGCAGAAATTTTTATTAAAAGCTTTTTACAGCATAAAATGTTTAAATATTTATCACATTCAAGCTATATATTAATAATTACATGTTTTGGTCTGTAGTCCCAATGGTTTAATATTTATCAGCCAAAGAAAAAATATAGTGACAGAAATCAAACCTAACCCTTCAAAAACTATGATAATTTGTTAAGGCTAACAATGGCTTGATAGGGATGGCTCCGTTTGAATGAGCGCATGGCTGGAGACCAGGTTCGAATCCTGGCCTTTTCACAATATGTTTTCTTTAGCTAGTAAATATTAAGCAAGATGTATTACCGACCGTAGCTAATTATTAACAGGTAATACACAAAGTTTATATACTCTAATAAATCGACTTAATAATTTGTACTAACCTCCAATAGGACATAATAACACCTGTCTCATCTTCTACCATCAGGATTTGAGACATCCTGCCGATGAAGTCATTCTTTATGTCGTCAAGTTCCTGCCGTAGCATATTTAATACCTTTCTTTGTTCTCTGTGAATCTCCTTGTCATCCTTTTTTACTTCTTCTGTTCTCAGGTAAGCAGTCTGGAATGAAAAAAAATGATCCACTAAACTTTATTAATGCAGTAAATCTAATAAAAACCAACAGCAATCAAATGGCACAATAGTTATATAGAATGATTTTTGATTGATTGTTGATCAACGATTTGAAATCTGGATTAACTTTACACTACTAGCTGTAAAAAAATATGATACTTATTGCTAACTGTAAACAATAGGTTGCACATTATCAGACAAAGAAAAAAGATTCAAACTCTGAACCTGTGGATTTCTGGCCAGGCAATCCGCCATCCCTGCGAACACTATCTTTCTTTTTTTGGCTAATAATTATAAAACCAGCAGGATTACAGATGTCCACTAGTAATTATTAATTTATACATAGTATAAGTTAAATATTCAATAAACGTAATGCAATAAAAATAAATCAATTCTCATTTACTTTTAAATAAACTACTTTGCAGAATCCTGTGGAAAATTGTCACCAAACAATTTTTTGCAGGGTACAGGAGACCAGCTAAAGGAATTAGACATTGATCTTAGATTT
Source organism: Acanthosoma haemorrhoidale (assembly GCA_930367205.1). Taxonomy (NCBI): domain Eukaryota; kingdom Metazoa; phylum Arthropoda; class Insecta; order Hemiptera; family Acanthosomatidae; genus Acanthosoma; species Acanthosoma haemorrhoidale. The sequence goes on from OV884012.1 coordinate 152,896,431, forward strand.
ATAATTAAAAATACATAAATGTATGATTACTTATAAGCTGGGATTAAAATTTATATTTATTTTTCTCAAGAAAATCCTATCGAAATTTCAATCTGTTGGTTTTAAGAATCATTCAGTGGTTTTTAGTTTAGAAAAGAAAAAAATAATTCTTGATTATAGTCTTTGATGAGTAAAACAAATTACCATAAAAAAATTATCATTATTCCTGAGTGATCCTTTTATTTTTATTGGTCAATCCTCAGAAGAAAGAAATTTTGACCCAATTTTATAATTTAAGCAAAAAAGTAATAAACCCTAATTAATCATTATCTATTATTTTTAATTGAAAAAATATCCAATGTGCATGGATCATGTCAAAATCACCGATTGCTATTAATATTTGCATCAGGTATGATTTTTCAATTTATCGGTCAAAAATAATCGTTATTTATTGGAAAAATAACTATCGATTTTGATCCCTGGTATAAAATAAGTAATAAATAAATTTACTGTTGCAATCATACTTACGTTTAGTGTATTAATAGCAATAATGGTACTGTGTTCCAACTTCTTTAAGGCAAGGGGTACCTCGGAAGGCTTTTTGAAGTACAGAGCTGGAGGTCCGAGGTTCCTGATGGTGTTGGCCAACCGCAGAACCAATTTCTCCAGTCCTCTCTCTGGGAAGGGGACCTCCAGCTTGAAGTAGGCAAACATCTGGAGTACATAGTCAGCAGCTTTCTCAGCGATCGGCTTCAATTTGTCCTTTTGTTTGGTGTAGTCCCTCTTCCAATAATCCGGAGCAAGCCTGCTCTCAACCCTCTTAGTCTCCTTGAAGCTATCTGCTTTAATCATAATATAAACTAGAACTAACAATTTCAACTGAATGCTTTGTAAGCAAACAGAGAAATCTGTACTGTAGCGAAGAGCTAAATATATGTAAATTACCCTACACTCTGGTTCATAATGTATTACAATAGAAATGCAAATCTGTGTAAACTTCTTGTAATAAATCATAGAGAGGTCGGCAGATATAGACAAGTAACATCGAGGGTACGGCAATAAAACCTAGGGTAGGCCTCACCGCCCCTTAAAATAGACCTGCAGTCACGTCCCGTGGTCATAAAATCATGCTAGGAACAGCTTAGTCACGTAGCGTGGGAGGCGGGAAACCATAATGCACACCTGCCCCTAATAAAATAGACCTTCAGTCACGTTCCCGCGGTCATAAAATTATGCCAGAAACAGTTTACATCACGTAACTCGGGAGGTGGGACATCATAAAGCACACCCTTTTGGACCAACGGAATAATAAAACAGACCACCTACAGACAGACTCCGCCTTCCACGAGGGAGGGGGGTTACAATATTTATATCGGTAAGTTTCACCCTGAAAGGACACTCTGTTTTTCTTAGTCTCCATAGCCACACGACTTGTCACTTACACCAGGGCCACCTGGCATGGTAGGCTCACTCTTCACTCTTCTCCAGTATCTGCATCTCGAAAGTCGCGATCCTCTCGGGCCCCGGGAGTAAGCCCACTCTGCCTTCCGCTAATCTACTCTCGCTATGCCACACCTCTACGACGGCACTTTGCCTCACAGCCTCTAGCAGACCTCTGACGACTTGTACCTATTACGCTGCCGATCTCTCGCCCGAACTCTGAAAACTGGTCTTATTCTTTATGAACCTCTGAACCTCATCCTGAACACAATGTCTTGTCGGGACACATCCCTATCAATAAATGGAGTCAGATATTAACGCCTACATGGAACATGGTCCATGTTATTAACTACAACAATCCGCACTTGTCACCAGGGCTAGAGTGATCAGGCACTCCCCTAGTGACGCCCCCCGACAATTGTTGACCTCCGACAATTGTCCACCTTTTCCGACAATTGATGACCCTCGACGTGTACAAGAAGCTTTTCCGACATGTACCTTTCGTTTTATACTGATTGAAGTCAATTTTTGAAAAGTATAATTTTAGCTTATTATATAACTTTTACCCATGACATCTTCTTGATATATATGTTATAATTATCAATTGGTTTATTTTATAAAATCAATATCAGGTAGACGAGCCTGTACCCAAGTGGATATTTTAGCACTGAAAAAGGTACCGACAAGGAGTGACGGTTACCTGTTTTTTTCTTTGACCAAGGTGACTCTAGGATACTGTTTACTGAAACCATCTTTAACAGACTAAACCCAGATCTCAAGATATACGAATGGTCAGGACACTATTTTCATTTCCTTCTGGTCGGTAACAGGAGTATAGAACCAAGACCAGCCCAAAAATAGGAATTGGCATATATTATATTATATACCCCGGCTGCCAGTTAAATAGTGATGAATACATCTAAGCAGAAATAAAGACAAGGATATCTGCCGTTTATTCCAAATAGCCTTCCTTTACAAAACCCTCATTCAGCTTATACTATCCTATATATCACACTTTTTACGGAGGAATTACGTCCAAGAAGAATGAACAGAAGCTTCTGGTCCATGAAAATAATATCCTGAGGAGTATTAATGGCCAAGAATAGGCGATGTAGAAATCTGCAAAAAGGCAATGGTAGAGAAGCTTCCCATTACAAGAATAATTGGAAGGCCTAAATAATGTTGGAAATATGGTGTGGCTGGCTAGCGGTGACATCTTTTTGAAATTAGAGACTTGATGGAGGCAAGACAACTGGTTGAAGAGGATGCGGGAGCGCCCCGAATCAGCAATGGGTTGTATCACCGTCAGATAGGCACACAAAAATTATATTATATTTTAACTGACATAAAGGTTCAGATATGATAATTATCTATCAAGTATGGCGGCAACCTGGGTCAGCCTCAGTGAGTGCTCTGACGTGGGATTTATTGCTATTTAAGAAAAGAATTATTAGTTCAATTATTAGAAGGTTCAATATAATCATTGTAATATTTTTTATTTTAGTTTAAGGATTGATATGAGGAGGAAAACAAAATATTGCTAAATGAAAAAGTTGTCTCTTTCAATTCAAAATGACTGACAGAAGTTAAGTTGTTAGGGGTTAGTTCCAAAATTTTCCATCTCCACCATTCTGCCGCTAGGAGTGCTAAGTGCACCTTTAGTCATCTTTTGCTTTTAAAGATATTTTGAATTTATGATTGAAATGCTTTGACCAATCTTTCATAATAATAATCTTTTGTTAGCCAGCTAAAATTATATTACTGGAATCATCTCATGCTGTCAGCTATTCAGTTTCAAAACAAGTCAAATTCAAACTTCATCAGTTAATTACTTATTTATGACACAATATGTATATATTGTTTTTATTGGGTTTCTTTTGTATTTGGAGTAGTCTCTTTAAAATAATTTTAAAAGCAATAAAGATGGCTGGTACACTTTTTGCTACAATGTCAAAAATGTGAAACTGGGACAGAACGGCAGAATAAACGGTCTGTTTAAATTAAAATTCAATAATCAAAGCCATTATCATGAGTTGGGCTGGGCAATGTCTAAGGTGATTCTGATGTTAAATCTCAATATTTCTTAAAATAAATATTATCATTTAAACAAATGTACTCCTAGAGATAGTTTCTAACACCTTTTTTGTATGGAATTAAAAATAAAAATTCAAACTTTTGTCTCGTTGTGGTGTCATTACTTCGGGTAAACATTGGCATTATATGAAGCATTTAGAACAGAAGTGTTTTAAATCTATGTCATGCTGATATTTTCAATTTCAAGCAACGAGCTTGCATCCATTAGTCCATTAGTTATGCAAAAATCATAAAATAACTCCCATTTTAGAAAATATAAAAATTAAGACAATTTCAGAAACACTTGTGTTTTCACCTGGGTGTTTGATACAAAGAAGGCATGAAACATATAGCAATCTCCAAATATCTCAAATACGAGTGAATGTAAAAAAAAAAAATTCTATAAATTTGAGTGGTGTATCATTAGAGGTCTCGATGACCACATTAACAGTATGTAATTTGTGTTTTGTTTTTTCTAACTGTAATTACAAAAGGTCATTAATTATAGCTGTAATTAACATCGTATTCGTAACTTTAACTCAGTCAGTGCTTTTTTTTTAAGAGGGGTGATTTTGGTATGAATGATTAGTTGTGCCCTAACACCATCCAGGCAGATCCTTGTTAGCTCGGGAACTAGTCATTTATTTGGACTATTGGACTTTTTATTTTGTTTATTGCATATATCCAAATGTTTGGCTGGCACCTTCCTTATTTTTTACCATTCTTTATTTATCTGGTGTGTTATTTAATATTGTATTTTACCGACTTTTTCTTGTAGTCTTCTAATTTTATAACATTATATCTATGAATTTGTTTTCTGGTACACTTTTAAATATTTTTTTTTAAATTTAGGTTTATTTCATTTCAGTTTGTTTTATTTCTTTGAAGCATGATATTTCTTTTCTATATTTTATTATTAGTCATATGGCAAATATAATTTTTTTTTTTTCTATCTATCTATCTAGATCAGTTGCGTTTGAGACATATTATGGATTTGGGCTTTTGAGGCCTAATATTACAAAAAGTCATCAAAACTATATATAAAATTGTTTTCATGACTGAGGCAAAACCCTTAATTGTGTGATGCATTTTTTTTTTTAATAAATTTTTGTTTAAAATGCTTTAACTTAAAACTGTTAGAGAAAATCCTGTAAACTTTACCACTTTAGTTCTGATTGTGTTTAATGATTAAAAGAATAAAATAAAATTGGATATCCCTGATTACGATGGTATAAGAATACTGTTTATATCAGCTGTCTAATTAAGATAACCTACTAAATGTTTTTGTTATGTTATGTATGTAATTATTGTGCAATAAGTGAATGGTGATCAAGTGTACATATTGTTATGAATATTCTTTAACGCTTTATGTTACAACATTTATCATGATAAAACTCACTCGTCTAAAACTATCTTGGAAAACCGCAATTGTTGAAGAGTGTTGTCCATGCTGACTAAACTGTCTTTTATATTTCCTAGAACATTGCCGGCTGATTTGATCTGCACTGATTTCAATTCAACAAGCTTTGCCATTGCGCCAGCAGTATGAGTTACCGCCTTCTGCTCGTCCATACTTTCAAAAAGGAATCTGTTGAATAGATTGATCGTTTTGATATAGTTGTTTCTTATCTGAAAAATGGATTATTATGAGACACCATTAAAGAAATTTAGTCTTTACAATAAACTTTTCAAATTGCTGAGCCAGAAGGAAAGGACAGTACTGCAGACAGGTAGAAGGAGATTGTCTGCCTGTATGTTTCTATTATAGCATTCGTAAAAATGATCCAATTAATCTAAAATTGTAAAGGAATATACTGGTTTATGATTCTCAATAACATACAATTATTTACAATTTTGGGAGCCAGCAGTAGAAGTACTTGATAGCAATAATTTAAATAATTAATGCAGTTCGTGCAGATTTCAAAAATTTCATTTGTCAAAATCTCCATCATGGCTTGTTTAAAGAAATAACAAAGTATTTTTCCTCAAAAGTGGTGAGTTGTTTTTTCACAATCATTCAATAACTATATTTAATTCTAGCAGAACTCAATGAACATACATTTGTTACACTCGTGAAAATGATTTTATTGACAGTTTTAATGAGTTCTTGATTCATGGATGACCCTTCATTATTTATCATGAAGCCACTTTTATTTTTCATCTTTAGCGTCATCGAAGCATCAAATGGAACTACATTAGACTCTCCTATATTCGAACTCTCCCATATCTGGACAGCCAAATAGGTAAAAAAAGAAAAAAATCACTTTCACTATTTTTAAAATGAGAATTACGTATCTAATAATTCAAAACTAGTGGGAATTTACATTTTATAGATTTAAATAGATGACATGATCATAAGGCACTGGCGAGACATCCCAGTTCGGGAAAAGTTGACAAAAAATACAAACCAAAAAACTACAATATGTTGAAATAAAATGTATTCTAAATATATAAAATAAATGAATAATTACTTACATTTTTCTTTATTTTGGATATATCTAGGATATATACCCCAGTCCCCCTACATTAATCGGGATATGGGAGAATCTACTGTATTAGGCAAAATTTCTTGCTTCTAATAAAAACACTGGTTTTGTCAGTTTAACGGCTTTTAGTAGTTATAGTTAAAAAAACTAAATAAAAATTTCAAATCTTAATCAGGACATTAATTAATTAATTTGTTATTGTCAAAAATACTAGTGAGTTTATTCTTTATTTTAATATCAAATAATTAATAAATTAATGATGCTTAATCCTGTCTTATGGAGGTGGCTATATTTTTCATGGCTTTTTTTATGAAACATCCATGTAAAATTGCATGTGACTAGGGCAAACAGGGGGCTCATATAGACTGAAGACCATGTCAAACAGACAGACATACGGATGAAAACATAAAAGTTTCAGATTTAATACAAAACAACAATGAAACCTAGAAAAACTGAAGTTACAAATACTCATGGTAAAAAATACTAAACAATATCTAAGATATAGATATATATAATATATAACAGAATTATCCCATGGTGTTAAAACTTACATAGATTAGAGAACTAAGTTCTCTGAGTCTTGTCTCTTCTTCCACAAAATGAGCTTCTTCACTGATGGCTTCCTGGAGCCTGAACAGATGTGCTAATTTAACACTTTGAACATGATCAAATTTTCGAATCAAAATCATGAAAACTATTTGAACGGAAACCTTTCACGAATTAGTTAATATTATTTTTTTTATGTTGTAATAAAGATTTATGAGAAATGTTTAGATGTCTATCTCCTATTCGTGATATATGAATGTTACTTATTGGCTGAGGCCGAAGGTAAGTTTTACTACTTTAGTATTTCAGTTATTGCAGAATATATTTGAAACTATTAAGGCATACTTCACATCCCCTCTGATTATGCTTATTTGGGTTGGTTCTCCAACAGGGGGGAGGATGCCCACTGTGGGCTAAGGTCTCTACGACCTGGCCACTCTCCGGCGAGTGTCAAGAAAGATATAAAATAGGTGGATCTGTGGTCTTTGACCTTTGCTGGTGGCCTAGTCAGCGGGCAGCTTTATTTGTATTGATCTGACACCATAAGATTTCAGAAGGTGTGCCCTGACAGTGCACTATGTTCACTATGTCCTCAGGAGAAGAGGAACGGTAGGTATTATAGGTAGGTTTATGTGGTCTTGGAATGACCACAAATTCACACTCGGTATCTAAGGGTAGGCGAAAACTGTCCGGATCCAAAAGGCGAGTGTGAACTGGAGAGAGGCAGACTGGATCACTTGGGGGAGACGCTACTAGGTAAAGTTTGTAGGTAAACCGTTATCCGCAAGGAAGAGGTCTCTTTCAAGGAGGCACTAGTTTTAGCGAGACCAAGGCAGAGAATCCCGCTAGGAAGGTGTGGGGTCTGACAACACCGGACTAATTTAAATAAAATTAATAAATTTCAATAACACAATGAATGGGTAAAAAAAATATAATAATATTTTATATAATAAAAAAAGGAAATTGTGAAGCAGCTCATTTTTAAATCTACTAGTAAACTCCATCTGTTCCAAAATATAATGATATAAAATGATATTAAAAATTACTAGTTATGATCTGAAATCCCGATGGGTTTATAAGATAGTGAGTGACTGTACGAGGAACCAACCTCTAGATCTCATTCTTTCCACTGAGCTATTCCTGTTATCCAGTAGCCCAGTCAATAGCTAACCTCTCTAACAGGTTTCTTACAACCAATGGAAAATTGCCTGAGCAACAATCTTCAAAGGAGATGACTACCCGTAGATTTGAATAGCTTTATTTGTATAGGCATTTTAGGATTAGGATTATCAAGTTATCTAATTTATTAATTTACAAATAAAATATGGCCTAATAAAAATACCTGATTAGGAATGTTTTTTTCAATCTCTCAACATAAACACTTTTTTTAAAAAAGGCGGATTCTTCAATCTGTCTTCCTATGATCATTTTATAATAGTCGGGAGATGTTTTAACAATTGTTCTTGGTGACGGATAGTCAGGATCAGTCTATGTAGAAATACATATACAATAATATAATTTTTAAGAACATAACTGTGTTGATATTGTAATATATCTTTAATTTATCAATAAATAAAAATGTAAATTTAACTTATAATTTATTAAACCTCAGAGGGTCCATGACAACCAAACATTTACATGAAAGAAATAAAAATAAAAAATTAATCATTTACAGTTTTTTATTTGTTAAACATTTTTTGTCGAAAGCTTGCCTTCATCCAAATATTGACTTGCAATCCTGATGCACCAAATGCAATGTTGCCCAATGGCCTCTTATAGACTCCGCACATATGATGAGGTTCTTTGAGAGCATGCACTGTCACAAGGTAGTGCAAAGAAATATAATGTTAGATAATGTGTAAGGACGCCCCAACAAATATGTTTGACCATTGGCAAACTGGTGCAAACTATCATCAACAACTCTCTTCTTATAACAACTCAATTACATGTAACACAGCTGATTAATATATTTGAAGCTAAATAGATTTCTTACACCATTTGTAACATCTCCCTTTCTTTTCTTGTTACGCATTTGGACCTGGTGGGGAGGGGGGGAGAATCAAACGTTCAAAGGTTTGGCTTCCTTTGTTAACTTTTAAGATTTAAAGTTCTGATTTTTTTTGCCCATGGTTGAGGTCACATTAAAGACGGTAATACAAAAAGAATTGTGAAGATATTCCAAAAAATTGGGCTTTTCTTGCCGCGTGATGCTCTTTCATTTTCTATGTCCTCAATTTCCTTAATACTTATTTCCGGAAAAATAATTTAGTTGATTATAGAAGTATACGTATTTTGGTCTACTGGTTATAAATAAATATTGTTGTGATATTTTGATGTGACTTTTGATGGTGTTTCTGATATAAACTCAAAATTAGCGGGCATGAGCGAACGGTATACGGTGGTCTGAAAATTTTCCGACCTAACAAAGCTTTTATTTTAGCTTTTATTTCACTAGCTTTTATTTATTTTATTATCATCTTCATGTTGAGGTCGGAAACTTTTCAGACCACCTGTGTACAACTCCTGGATCAGGGTTCATTTATGTTTTGAACACTATTCGTTGTGTTATGTCCAAGAGTAATAGTTAACAAATAAAAAATATCAGGAATTAAATATAAATGATTAAATATTGTATTTGTTAATTTTAAATCAAGAACAATTAATCATATATGAGACAAAGAACATTGGAGAACAAAATATGTCCAATATGACGGAAGAGCATATAAAGGCTGGGTTCGATCCAGAATCAGCTCTCATTCATCTTTGATCCGGCAAGAGATAGAGGAGATAGAGCACCAGAAGGGACGCTAGCCCAGGTACGTGTACTGCCTCGTGGTACACAAGAGAAGACCAGCCCCAGATATACACGAGAGGAGACGCTACCCTGACCAGGACCACGTTAAGCAACCTATGTATAGAGATGCAACGAGGTAAGCATCGAGGACAAAAGAAGACGACACATCGAAGAACATCAACAAACAAAAGCTGGCCAGCCGCGTAGTAATTAAGGTACAATTTAACTTTAAGTTTTAATAATGTTATTTTATTCAATTTTTAAATCAATTTGTGTAAATAAACAATTTGTCCTTTTTCCAGAAGTTTCCTATTTTTATTAACAGAACCTTAAGATAAAGATAAAGTTAAATATAAATTATATAAAGTATATAATTAAAATATATATATATATAAAACAAACGTAATAATATACATACCCTAGGTATATAAAGTCTATCGTTGAGGCCGATGACCAGCTTGTCTCTTCTGCTAGGCTTGAGATAATTGGGTAACTTTTGTATCTTGTCCAGGTGAACCTTCTCATTGTTGCGGAGGTGGGCATCAATGAAGTACGGAGGACGTTCCTTTTCAACTAATCTAGGGCAAAGCACCTGAGGATAGGAATATATATTATAATAGTAATAAAAATAAATAATACTAAAAAATAAAACTTTATTCTTGACGACTTGAATTACAAAAGAATAATAATAATGATTACAAATACATGACCGCAGTCTGGCCAGTTTAGGCAATAAAATGGAACTTGATATACCTGATAAATATATGAAGTTACCTTGATAAATTGCTCCTCCATCTTGCTTTTAAATATGTTATTAGAAGGGAATATGAATATATATCTGTGGTTCTGAGGAATAAGTAATAAGTTAAATAATCATATTTTCAGGGCTATGATTTCTTTCAAATATAAATTACGTGTTTGATAAAAATTAATGATGTCAAGTTTTTTTACCCACTTACTTCTCAGAGTCACAGATATATAAAATAATAGGTGGTTACCTACAACTGAAGAGATGGAAAATCCAGAATTTTAGGGAGGCATGTACATTTTGTAGCAAAAGATTTGAATAAATTGTTTGTTGCTATTTCAGCTTTGGTTGATGAAAGAACATTGTTAGATTTTCATCAAGTTTTATTTGTAGGCAACATTTAAACATACTATGTTTATATAAATCAATAAAAGTAAGAGAAAAGTTGAACATAATGTGTCAGTCATTATTAAGAAGTATACAAATAACAAGTAGATGTAACAAAAGTAGTACATAAATAATTGTTAGAAAAATAAAATTTTGTTGGGGGGGGGGCAAGAAAGCATTCAAACAGCAGGGGGCTCTAGGATTTTGAATTAAGGAGATTGTTGCCAGAGAGGATTTCATTAAAATATTGAGATAATCTTTCATCTCTGCAATTATGTTCAATGATATTGAAATTGATTCAAATGACCTGAAATTTTAAAAGTATAGCCCATAACCACTCAAAATATGCTGGTTAGTTTATGATGTTACATAAAATAACAGGAGATATAGAAAAAAAAATTTAATGTGAAAAAAGTCAGACCGTGTCGCTAGCCTTCGAGCATGATTTGAGAAGCTTTAAGTAACAATATAAAGTTATAATTTTTCTTCCCATAGTTAATGATGCATTAGAGACGAGTACTTTTTATATATTCATTTAATATGTTTTAAAAGAAATAGTTTTCTCATTATCTCTCAGTATTTTTTCTTCAATTTCTACATCTATACTTATTAAATGTATACCAACTTGCTATAGTTTATAGATGATCTAAGTAAATTTAGTTAGAGCTAACTATTCGCACTGACCTTCCTTCCGGTGGTGAAGTAATACTTGACGGGCTTGGTGTAGCAAGACTGATGCGATATCCGGTCCAGGCTGGTGACCATCCTTACCCTGTCCGGCTCCCTACGAGGCCTTTGGTTCTTCAGCAGGGTCACCAGCTCAGCCTTATTTTTCTGGATCACGATCTGGGAAACGATACTCTGAGCCTGTTTCTTCACCTCTTCGACTGACTCTGGGCTGTAGGACATCATCGCTCCGTCGTACGCTTCTGGGCAATGGAAGATTTGTTATTATTAAGAAATATTTATTAAGTATTAGCAAAAAAAACCATTGAGATTCCTAACATTGACCTTTCCAGAATGAACACTACTATCTCTTTCTTCTTAAAATGCGAGAGTTCCTGTTCGCCTTGCTTTTTGTAGGACTACCAATAAAGCGCTAGGACAAACTTCAGATTGTGTTTGTTATTTTTCTACCTCAGTCTGCATATACATACCATAGCCAGTATGAACATACAATGATTTGAAAGTTGAAATAATGCCATCAAGTATCAAAACACTCAATGTAGTTGTTTAGAGGGGGTGATGCTACTTTTTCTTAAAAATCATTGCCATTTTATCAGAGCAGTGAAGCGCACAGTTTCTGCTAACATTATTAAGTTAATTTACTTGATATTACATGTGAAATTTGTACTCGGAATTCGCGACTTAAATTTTTTTCAATATTTATACCTATCCTATTCATCTTAAAAGGTTATTTTTGTTATCGTTCAAACAAATGCACTTTTGAAAAGGAGTTGACTTTTATATTAAAACTTTTTCTTACCATATTTTTGAAATAACACTTTTTAAAAAATTTTTTTGAAGAATTACTTTTTTTTTATTATGCAAATACAACTTTTATTTCTCAAAAATAAAATTAAAAGTTCCAATAATTTTTTTTTTAAATATAAGTCAAGAATTATTATACACCTTTACTATAATCCTGACCATTGGTACAATCTCACAATGAGGGCAACTTATCTATAGAGGCAAATTGTTCAAAAAAAAAAGACAAACTAAAATTTCCTTTGTAGCCTAATATTTTTGGATGATAAATATTATCTTTTTAAAACTACTCCTAATACAAAAGAGAATCCAATGAAAAATATTGTTTCATAATAAAGTTCGGAGATTCAATAATAAATTTTCCATTTTCCACAGAACGGTATTTCTTCACCAATAATGTTTTCGACATCTCTAAGCTGTTATCTTCAGTTGACTACACGACTATGCCATAGAGTTCACTGTAGTCATATTTGAAGCCGGAAGAGGTAGCAAACCTATTTTAAACATTAAATTAATATAAATTATTTCAAATGTTTTAAGTTTTTTCACATCATCAATTGGCTGTCAAAAACATTATTGGTGACTAAATACTATATTGTGGAAATGTGGAAGATTTATTACTTAATTATACCCTTCCACAGCCACTAATCATTTAAAAGTTTGGATTGTCAGTTTTGAAACTCGAGTGCTGAAATTAGGAGACAATCATAATTTTTAGCTGAATAAAAAATTCTGTTGTTGCAACAAAGGATTATTATACAACTTAAAAAAACAAGAATTTGAAAAAAAGGGACACAACACTCCTGGTGGTAGGGGGAGAGTCATATTGGTGATGGTCAGAGTAGAAACAATTCCTCTTGCAATTTTTGATAACTTATGACAGGTCATAGCTTAAGAACAAAAAGTGGAAAAACAATATACAAAATTGTGTGCTCAATTACAAAATAAGGGTTTTATTAGGGTTGCCAAAACGATTTTAATGACTTTGTAATAACAGTCTACTAAAGTTGCAACACACAATACATATTATTAATCAAGACTTCATGATCTTCAATTTGATACCCTAAAAAATATGATAGGAAAACATGTATTTTTTAATTACAAGTAATTTTTTTCTTTCTTTCATAGCCCCTTTAAATTCACATATAATTATATATCCTCAGGGGAATCTATTTACAAATTATTTTTTTATTTCCTGTAGCATCGCTACATTATATACAGGTTTTGTTATTTTATAAAAATTATATAATGAATAAACAAGTATAATGATATGCATTATACGTGACTGGAGTAAACTGACTAATAAAGGTGATGGGGCTCACCTTTTGATCAACCTTAAAACTAACTTACATACTAATTATTACAAGTAATTATTTTCTTCACTATTTTTCATAAGCACGCTTTTATATTTTGCACATTTGATCTCAATGTAAAATTTTTTAATTAGTAACTTGAGGGTTTAAGGTTTCAAAAAACTATAGCATTTAGGGTCAGACTGGTTTGTTTGACATGACATCACCTCGGTATATTTTTTTTATCAAATGTAATTCAATGAAGTCTAGAACGTAAGTACTTAATTTTTTTAATTTAGCAAGATCCAAGTAAACACAATTAATTATTTTCATCGAGAATAGGATTGTTTATTGTTTGAAAGAGTTGCCTTGTGACATGAGGACTCGGTCAGGGGCAATTTACCTCGGTCATGTAATTATGTTTTATGGCAAATCTCATCTATCTTTCGTGATACTCGTCAGCAATAATATAGACCTAATTCCTGATGATACCTAGAAAAATGGGGTGCTGAGTTGTATAAAAATAAATAACATGCCAAACTGTCCTGTGCAAATATCCAAGACCAGAAAATTTAATACTAGCCGATAATCTGATCTAATGGAAAAAGAAGAAAGAAGGTATCAATTGTTTGGATGACTACTTCCCACATTCCTTGAAATCCTCCAAGTCTTGGGACCTCCACAACAACAAGAGATTTCAGAAATATATTCACTCTTACCAATCCCTTTCATCCTTCAATCCTTTAATGAACACAAATTACAAACTAAAATCAGAACTCTGCTTACTTCTCTATAAAGCAATACCAAGACTTCTTCTGCTATCTGGCAGCAATATATGGCGAATTTTTTTCAGCAACAAAATAAACAGATTGCAACCGTTTCAAAATAAGGTGCAGGGTACCACAGTAAACCCACTTCTCTGGAAATCTCAAGTTCATAAAGAAATTATAATTGCCATATATTTATAAATTTGAGGTAACTGAAGTAATTTATAAAAATACTTTGAAACATATATTGCAGTGATATTTTATTTAATAATAATAATTAATAAATAAGGGACATTTAATTAAAAGAGTGAACATCAACATATATTTAAGGTAGTGAATGTTATAACAATTGAGGAAGTGAACTGTGTGCAGTGTAGAGGAGAGTGTCGATTGCTAAAAGATAAATAGGTAGTCGATCTTTAGACTCAAGTTGGTACAATCGTTAAATGAGGAGAGAGGAATGCAGCTGTCTTGAATTCAAGAACATAAATACGTTTGCAGTAATTGGGCGTATAGTGATCTATTGGTTGTAGTCTACTGTTCAATTGAGAGTAAAGAGCCAACTTATAAAAATACAACATTATATACATTTTTGTCAAACAAATATTTTTATTATTTTTAAAATGGTAAAATCAAGACAATAAGTATTAAACCAATCAATTTAACAATACAGGGTATAATTGTTAGAATTATAATGAGCACAACATTTCATTGTCATATATATAAGTATGTATATTGACACGTCCTGGACTTAGGTTTTTCCAAAATCCAAGCAAATAAAAACTAAGTAGCTAACTAATCATGTTTAATTCATATAATAAGTTTATATCTGTCAGCGAGTTGATTTGAATATTCGAGAAGAAAAAGGCCTGGTGATCATGGTCAGTTGACTGAAGGTTCTCAGAAGTCGCTGGGAGATCAACGCAGACGCCAGGACTATTTCACCTACACTCATTGGATGAAAACGCCTGGCCAATCAAATCCAGGAATGGACATGTGATGTCTTTGATTTGGCCAATGGAATAGGGATAGGAAGATATAGCTTTGAAAATATCGAGAAGAGTAGCAGAAGTAAGCAGTTCACATCATCCCCAAGGCTGGCTCCTGTGTCAAGTTGTACGGTTATTTCATTTTGTTAAGTATACGGAAGTTATAAGTTAAAGACAGGTGGTCATAAGAAGTGGTCATAAATATTAAAGGCATAACAAGGATTGAGTCAGGAAACTGAACAAAGGAAAATGATTTGTATGGACAGAATAATGAAAACATTAAACAACCCTGCTACTCAAGAAACTTCCAATGAACAATAATTAAGGTACTGAATACTAGTTAAATGATAAACTGATCAATATTATTTAAATATTGAATGAATTCCATCAGTAAATATTAAGCATAACGAGCTAAATTTAATTCATTTGTATAACAATAGTTTTTTATAATTAGTTTGTAAGCAATAAGTTTTTTTTTATATTAGCAATTAGATTTTCAATAAGTTATGTATAATAAATTTTATAGTGAATTAAGTTTTGATTAACCATATTAACCATTCCCCCCCATTTCTTTTGGTATTTAATAAATGTTTGTTTTTGAACAGCAATCATCGGGTTGTTGTGTTAACTAGTCAATTATAAAAGCAAAAGTAGATTATTTCCAATATTATTATAGTGGCGGTCCAATTATTATTATTATGAAAAGTAAGTTGGCCTAGTAAAACCTAGTAACTGGCTGGACCATTATACTTATTGACCCCTTGCATACACATCAGGAAACAAGATACGTTATAATATATTTATTTATTTCCTTGCTATGCATTATTTAGTATGAATATTTATAAGTTCACTTGTTTTCTGCGTTACAAGCATTTTTGCAATGAGCATTATTTTCGCTAAGGTGGGAACCGCTTGTGTACATAAACTATACAAAAGTTGCCAAACCATGCTTACAAAAATATCTCAAATAGTTAACTGAAATAGATATTTATCACTAATGATAGTAACCTGTATTTGTCTACATTAAATTTCTTAGCCGGATAAAGGTTTATTTATTCATAAGTAATCTCTCTCTCATAAAACTTAAGATTGTTTCTTCTGTCTTTTCAAATGGTTGTTTTATCTTAGACATTTAAGCAGAGAAACATATTTTATTTCAGTAAATGTTGCATTAGTTATTAAATCAGGCATGAGAGCACAGCAGGCTCTTGTGTATGCATTTATAAATATAATGGACATAAATACTCTACATTTTATAATATACAAATATTATAACATATTATGATTCTATTAAAAAACAACAGAACATATTATGGCCTATGTTGTATTATAGTGGTGTTGTTTCAGAAGCTACAAAGAGATGGCGCTTGGTTCGTTAGAGCGCCCCCTCCTCTGCTGTATTCTATAGCATTTGAAGGTGTTCATAATATTATCTTCTTGTAAGACTGACTGCGTAATTTTCTCTTTTCAAAAGGGAAAAAGCCCACTACCTACTAGTTACATAGTAGGAATGGAGGAAAATTCACCAGCCAACAACCTACTATATCTGGGAATTAAAATGGACAGACACCTCCATTTTAGTAACCATTTTGCGAAGAAGTTGAAGCATACACGCTTCACGAGATCTTTGAGCTGCCTACGGTGGTTGAATTCATACAACGTAGACATATCAATTTTTTTTACTCCCTGCAATACCTGACAAATCCGGTGTTTAACACGATACCCCCGCTCCGTTCCCCCGTCGATGGCAGGACGTAGTCGAGGCAGGAACGCTCTAGTCTTAGGTTCTAGATATAGGTTTAGTTTTTAGTTTTTTTCCCGGTTGTAAGCGGAAGGTGAGCCTCATCACCTAGTGTTGTGTATATGTTTTTGGAGTTTTTAACATCAAACTGCATCTGCGTATGCAGCACGAGGAGTAAAATGTAAATCAAAAATTATTTGTTCATTGTAAAAATCATCAATAAAGAGGATTTGAAAAAAAAAATCTTTTTCTTATTAACTATTGAGTATGTTAAGAAGAGCACTGAGTGATGAGGACTCAAATTAATTACAACTCTCTGGTAGTTATTCTCAGCTTCATCACAAGTCAACAATCACTGCACGCCTAATGAGAAAATCTGTTGGGACCACTTTTTAACTACAAGGGTCACTACAACCTCTAGCCACCGTCCGGCGAGCACCCAGAAAGAGATAAGGCGGGCGACCCTGTGGTCTTCCTCCCTGACTTCCGGCCTAGTCGGCGGGCAGCCTAATTCGTTTTGATCTCACTCCATAAGATCTTAGAAGGTGTGCCCCGACAAAGCACTATGTTCAGGAGAAGAGGAACAGGGTAGGTTTATAGGTAGTATATGTGGTCTCTCCCAAGGAGGTGGTAGATTTAGCGAGACGAAGGCAGAGATTCCCACTAGGAAGGTGTGGGGTCTGACAACGCCGGACTAAAGCATAGCGAGGTTAGGAGAGAGAGATAAAGAGGTAGTTGAATGAGAAGGCCCTGGTTCAAGTAGAGCGGCAAGCGCCTGTGCAGAGAGGAGAGAGTAGTGTTCCAAGTGACGGTCCGGTTCGTTATGCTAATTCGGTCTAATGCCGATGCTTATACGGCGCCCAGCCGTGGTGGGGATGGGTCCCCACATTCGGCTGTTTACCCCACTAGCTCCTCCCCTCACTCTCACTGACGTCATAACCTTTATTAACAACAAATATGGAAACATCGAGAGGTATAATATGATCCGAGAAGAAGAGAACTTTTAATTTTTCGTAATTAAGAGGTTGCCACAACAGTGGCAATTCACAAAGGGACCTCAATAACCAACCAGCAACGCTATCAAACATTTTAACGTTACTGTATGAAGAAATTCCATAAAGGAAAGATTGTTTTGAGCATGTGATACTGATGTGAACGGTACACCATGTTCTAAAAGTCTATCACAGACCAAAAGTAAAAATACACTTTACACATATACTAGCTAATCGTTTATTTTTGTATTGGTAAACTTAGTTTTATTATTTAAATTTTATGTTAAAACTTTAAATAGAGTAAACAACAAAACTTTAAATTAAAGACTTTAGCCACCCCAAATAGTCCGAAATTATAATTGACCCGGTCTAATACAATCGATTGTATACTTCACAATGAAGCACTTCCGACAAATCACTCCAAAAACCCATTGTTGTGGTAACAACATTCCATTGTTGCTGTTTCATTTTGAGAATAGACTTTTTCTATCTCCACGTCTATCACTCAATGTAACCAAGCAAGAAATTTCAAGCTAGAAATTTATGGAGAGGTTTTATCTGTTGAGCTGGTTCAATCAACATGGGAGCGGAAGAATGTAAACGATGTACAAAAGCTTGAAGTTTATTTTGCGGTTATATATTTCCAGTTGGTAACACTGTTTATTAGAGCAGGCTGGGTATAGCAATTGCATAAAAAAAAAAAACAGGAGTACTTTTTCAAATACTCATTATCTATAATATTCTATATTAGAACACTTTTTCCTTTTGCCCATAGTACAGGTAACAAATTTGACGTTAGCGATTTAAAAGACTACTCATACCTCGGCTTTGACTTTGAAGTGTTTTATATTTAAAGCACGTTCTTCAACTGATGTGATACTCCAGTTACACTTGCTGGTCTAATTTCACTTCTTAAATATATATGTGTATACATATTTTGAACAGATGGTAAAATGATGCAAATTATTATTTTAACTCAACTAAGCCGTAAGTGGACGGTACCATGTATTCATTGTGCATTGGGTACTTGTATGTTTATCCCCAGGATAAACCGCTCCAATTGCTATCCCCAACCTGCTCTAATGAACAGCGTGGCCAACTGAACAGGTGTAACCACTCAAGAAACTTTTAGTGGGGGAGAATCGAATTAACGTGATTTACTTTGAAAAATTTATCTACAAATGTAAAATTAAATAATAATGAAATATATTTATACGTAGGTGTATATTAATGAAGAAATGCAGAATTTAATAGAAAACTATATTTACTCTATCACTCAGGAAAACGGGAAAAAAGTGAGTAATTGTTTTTGTTTGTTCAAGCGTTTGATAAGGACAGATGGAAAAAACGTGCTCACTTAAATCTGTTTACGCTAGCATATATCGACGCAATTTTATTCATTATCGTTAAATTTTCTACCACTGAAGGTATAGCTTAATTATTTTAAATATTTCAAATCCAAATCTTGTTTAAACATCCTCTGTCTGGGCTACATTTTTCCACTGCCGCTAGAGAAGAACTGGCCGAAATGCGAAAAACAAAGGCATGAGTGGTATTAGCTCTAAAAGGTTAAAAACAAAGTAAAAAAGTGACAGTCGATGTTAAAAAAACAACAAAATACGGTAATAAATTGGCACACCCTCTGGTGGGGGTTGTTGCATGGAGTCACGTGCACCCCTGTCACCCAGGTTGTTTTTTTTTTCAAAACCTTAAAAAATAATACAATGAACAAAAAATTTTTATAGAGTTACAAGTTGCTCCTCGTACTGCGATGCACTGATGCATTCGAAGGAGGGCATAATATAAATACATTCAATCTGTAGTGTAAAAAGTCATAACCATATCCACAACACTAGGTGATGAGGCTCACCTTCGGCTTGTTACCGGCACTTAACACTAAAAACAAAACAAACTAAAACCTATACCTAGAACCTAAGACTAAAGTGTTCCAGCCGCGACAGCGTCCTGCCATCGATGGGGAACGGAGCGGGGGTTATCGTGTTAAACACCGGGTTTGTCAAGTATTGCATGGAGTCGAAAAATTTGATATGTCTACGTTGGATGAACTCATCTACCGTAGGCAGCTCAAAGATCTCGTGAAGCTCACTGTTGCTCCGCTGCTCGAATAAAGTACCTCTGACCACTTTCATCAGTATACCGTTTTAGAATTGTTGGAGTCACCGAGCTGTCGTATACGTCAGATAACGAAACAGCGGTGCACCATACAGCAGAGCAGGTCTGAGAATACTCTTATATATCATGAGCTTTAGGCGCAGTGATAGATTGGGGGAAGTCAATAAATGCGTAAGCTGGTAAGACTTCGTGCGAGTTTGCTTCAACTTCTTCGTAAAGTGGTTACTAAAATGGAGGTGCCTGTCCATTTTAATTCCCAGATATACTAGGTTGTTAGCTGGTGACGTCACCCTGGAATGAAACCGTGTACCTTTTTTCAAATCCTTTTCCCCATTGACGGAAATAAGGGAGCTTTCCGCCCTTAAAGTCTATTACCTAGGCTAAAGACTTGAAAGGGACCGCCCTTACACCTGTAACCCAGGGGAGGTTTATTGTCGGGCAGTAAAATCGTTTGACCCAAGCCGCTCCTGGCGTCTCTCCGTCGGGCAATCGCCGGGTCCTCCGTGCCTAAGCTTGTGTCTCCCAAGGAAACAGAGAAATAGTATTTATTTACTGCTCTTTATGGCCAACCCTTTTTTTTTTTTTCCAAATAAAACATGATTCTTTTGTATCTGTTAATGTATTAATTTTTTTTTTTAATTAGGTTTACTGCATGTTCCATAATTAAAATTATATGCACGTATGAAAGTACATAAGTAATTTTGATCACATTATAGCTGTTTCTGAATCCCCATCCAACCTATATTTCCCATCCCTCAAATCTGCATCCTTTGAGCGTTCTTTTCTTATCCGAACTCTGTATACTCATCAATATTCGTCGTTCATCAACTTCTTGCAATATATCGAATGATTCATTTGT
Source organism: Acanthosoma haemorrhoidale (assembly GCA_930367205.1). Taxonomy (NCBI): domain Eukaryota; kingdom Metazoa; phylum Arthropoda; class Insecta; order Hemiptera; family Acanthosomatidae; genus Acanthosoma; species Acanthosoma haemorrhoidale. The sequence goes on from OV884012.1 coordinate 152,917,145, forward strand.
GCGACCACTATGATATAATATACAAACAGGCAGACGAAAGATAAGACCCATATTGACTGACATTAGGTCTTCACCGTTAACAGTGAACGGTTGTTTTTTTTCTATAATTATTAACAATATGTCATTTGTAAATTGGTTTTTAAAGCTTTCATTACATAGAGCCATTAAAACTATCATTATTACCGTGTTGACAACTAGAAACGCAAGCAGTGTTTTTTAAAGGCATGATGACGACGAAATAAAATCGTGCTCCGGTGAAAAAAAATTAAGGGTTTGTTAATCTTATTGTCTAATAGATTATCATAAGTATTTAATTATAATATGTGAATGAATACTTACATCCAAAATAATACATTTGTTCGAGCGAATTGTAGTTTTTTCAAATAAAGATTTCATAATAATTATCAGTTGTATTATTTTTTGAGGGCTATTGAAAATAAATAATTACTAAAACCGTTCTCACAGCCATTGCTAAATCCTTAATTGCGCGATGCCCGACACTTGACTCGACTTTTTTTTTTTCCAAATAACCTAATTGCATCACTCATCGGTAATGTTTGCAAAGTTCATACACATGTGAGGCTGCATTGCATCGATGCTTAGTCCTTGAGGCGGCGATGGGCCCATAGTGTAGGCAGTGGAAGGGATGGAGAGAGCCATTCAACCGACCTCGCAGGTAACTTAGCATCAACACCATGGACCCACCACGCTATGAACCGGAAGTGGTATGAGACCATATCCGAGTTTCTGTTTAAATCGTCACTTCCGTTTTAGCGGTCATTTTGCCAGGAAACTAAAGCAAACACGCAGAAAGTGTTGCCGGCTCACGCATCTGTTAACATCACCCAATCTATCATTACGCCTTAAGCTAATGATATATAAGATCATACTCAGGCCTGTTCTGCTGTACGGTGCACCGCTTTTTAGTAATTTGACTGAAGAGATAACAAATCAACTCCAATAATTTCAAAACGGCATACTCATAAAAGTGGTCCATACTTACTTCATTCTAGCAGCGGAGAAACAGCGAATTACACGAGGTCTTTGAGCTGCCTACGGTGGATGAATTCATTAACCGTAGACATATCAAATTCTTTGACTCCCTACAACACATGACAAACCCTTTGTTCAACCTGTTCCCTCATTGATGGCTGCAAGCGGTCGAGGCAGAAACAATAAAATTTGTAAGTTTAGTTTTTCCCTTATTGTAACCCGCAGGTGAGCCCCATCACCTAGTCCAGTCTATTTATTGTCTTTGTAATTGTAACTATAAAACGAAAAATGTTTGTATTTCTACCCTCCTTCAAATGCATGTTATGCTATGCAGGAAAAGGAGCCATAAACCTGTAAATTTGTTCATGTTATTGTTCATTTGTTTGTAAATTTTTAAATAAAGGGGTTTTGAAACAAAAAAAAAAATGTTTAAATCGTATTTCGCCATCTCAAACTACTAGGGAGAGAACGGCAGGCTAGCTGGCTTTCAACTTTTAAAATTAGCTAACTAAAATTTTAAGTGGCGCTTAAATCAGACAGTAAGGATTGAGTTAGGCATTAAAGGCAGTTTTTAATGCGTAATCTTTTGAAAAGATGCACAAGCATCAGTTAAAAGGTATTTTCATTTTTTTTTAGTATTTAGTCGATCTCAACAGAACAAAGTTAAACCAACGCATAACATTTCCCGTGCCAAATCAACCAATGGTCTGGAACTTGAAGACTCAAAAATCATTTTTTGTACGTATGGAGTACTAACAGTTAGGATAAAAAAATGCAAGTCCTATACAAAACAGTTGACATGTTCCAAATTTACTATTTCTCTGCTAGGTCTCTTATGCAACTCTCCAAAAAAAAAATTGTTGAAACTTTTACCGTAACAAACACCCCTTGGTAGAAAGCCGACTGCGCAATAGTCCGCCTCCAAGCGCACACAGGAGTCAGCAGACGCCAAAAAGGGAATGTTTGCTTGATCGTAAATAGAGACACTATACTGTATAAATATAATTGGCGGCAATCTAGAAGGCGGTGGCAATAAAGCAATCTCGGACTCCTGCACGATTTATTTATTTATTGTCGAGCTGTAATAAAGCGTGCTACGGCTTTAAGGTAGTCAAACCCCTTACCTCTAACCTGTGGCGTTCCCCAAGGAGCCGCTCTGTCCCCGCGACTATTAACGGCTGTAATTGTAGGGATAAATTATTAAAATAATGGTTCCTATTGCTGACGACATAGCGTTTTTAAGCAATAGCCTCAAGGCAACAAGAACCTTGTCACAACCCGAGTAGGTTTGTAATGAAATTAATGATAAACAGTCTTCCCCTACCAAAGAGGGGAAAAGTTGTTTTGCCCACAATCTATAGAACAGGAGGGATAGAGAACTCCCTAAAATGAATAATACAATCTCGAATGTATTTAAGCTGCTCAGTAATTGTTTAAATGTTATTAGTATTTGTTATAAATTATAATTACTTTGATTTTAAAGAAATGTTCAAAGTTTTGCTCAATTGGCTGCCTGATTTTACCTGAGCTAAAGAGAAATTCCTATTTTTTTTTTTAAATCAATGTAATTATTATTTATAACAAATACTAATAACATTTAAACAATAACTGAGCAACTTAAATACATTCGAGATTGTATTATTAATTTTTCTTAAAAGACGATGAAATATTTCAAGTTTATTGTATCGTAAATAAGTGATAATATTCAGTTCAAAGCTGAATACTGATCGGTAATGATCTCATCAGAATAACCATTCATGATTACCATAATCTATGATGATCAGAATGATAGTGATTTTTAATGATCATTCGCCGAAAGGAGGAAGATTCCACTATTCTATCGAACTATTGACTCCGGCGGTCCAGAGCCCTCAAGTCCTATTCGTTAAGAGAGAAATTTACAAAATGTCTCCTGCATAAAAAAATACGCATAAATTTAGTTTGGAATTTTTCTATAATAAAACTTCTTTATTTTGATAAAATGACAATCTGCCTCGTTGAGCAATAAGTAACTTAGATAAACGTTCTCATTCATACCATATTTGTAATCATTCACTCGCTCATTCATACAGTATTTACAAACAGCCCAGAGACCTCCTAAATCCACATGGTTGTTAAATTCTTCGCATGCGAAAGAGGAAGCGGAGTCTCAGGAAGTCCCCCTCGCTCCTCCGTCAGCCGCGTCACTAGATTACAGCCAGTGGAGGCCGACGAAGAGCGTGAGAGGCACATACACTCAGGACATTATAGGAGGTCACCAGGCACTGCCAATTTAATCTCCGAGGATGATTATAGGGATGAGTGGTGCAGTGCAATGACTGTGGGGATTAGGGTGGTTGCATAGGTTACTATGGAATTTTATTAACTTGGAAGGGATGAGTTCGAGAATGTAAGGTATATTAATATCATTATGAAGGGTTTTGTTGCTGACGTAATAAGGGGCATTTGCTATTGTTCTCAGGACTTTTGATTGAAAGGATTGGATACGCTTGATGTTAGACTTATTTGCTGTCCCCCATAGCTCTATTCCGTATGTCCAGATTGGCTTAAGTATGACTTTGTAGATTAGTAATTTATTTTCTTTAGAGAGATGGGATATATAACATAATGTCTTGGATACGGGAAGAGGGATGGAATTAAAAAAAAACTAGTTGACAGGGCTTGTGGCAGAGGGCAAAGGTTATGTGGGAACATTTCGCTTCATTAATTTTGATCCGCCATTGGTTGCACCAATACTCGATCTCATCAAGGTGTTTTTGAAGGTTATGCTGCATCGGGGTCTGGGTGGGATGACAGGACTGCAGTGTCATCTGCAAGTGTTGCAGGACACTGCCCTGTGTAACTCCTGCTTTAATGGGATATATATATATATATATATATAATACTAATTACATACAATTTATTTACATAATATATATAATAATACTAATTACATTTATATATTATATATAAATATATATATATATTTATATATATATATATATATATATATATATATATATATATATATATAAATATATATATATATATATTTATATATAATATATAAATGTAATTAGTATTCTTCTTAAAGTTTCCTGTGCAATTGAATCACTGTGTAACGTCCCAAAACCAAACTGGTGGTCTCAAATTAACTTTAGGGACTTTTAAAGTGTCCAAACTTGAACTTGAACTATTTGAAATATTCATGGGCACATTGACTAAACAGAAGTGACTTATCACAGTCGGTGGTCTTAAAACTTATTTTAAAAACGATATAAATTATTATTTGATTTTTGAGACAAGGTAGTTGGATGGAGCGTGTGAATGCAATTAAACTCCCACAGTACACGGCTACTGTAGTCAGAAGAACAAATAATAAAAACAAAAAGGTGTTTCCTGTCACGAATTCGACATGTTCTTTCTTGTTAAATTTAAAAATGGAATCGTCCTTGCCTGTTAAATATGTTTTAAAGGGATGACTCAGGCGTACCATTTCCTTAAAACATGCCAGACCGTTTATCGAATCCCAACAGATCCTCTCTTGTCCAAAGGATTCTCTCCTCGTTGAGCAGGTTATGACAATAGGGCGCAGTGTTGCCCTGAGCAGAGTAAACTAAAAAGAAAAAGAGAAAAAAAAATGAATAACTCTCCCTGGATGAGATGTATGTCAGAGGAGACGCAGTGTTGCCACAAGCAATTAGCACCTGGCGGCTGGGCGAGCAAATAGTCTACCTTGGCCAAACAGGGGCCCCTCACGGATTTCCGTCACTGGCTTACCATTTTGAATTTGTAACCACCGTTTATGTCCACGGAATTTAATTCAATATCGTTGGTATTTTCCAAACCAGAAACCTTTAAATAAGTACAGTTTGTTCGGAAACCGCCGGCTTATCCTGATGAAAAAGGATTTTTAGGTTTCTATACAATTTATTAATATATGTTTCAACATGCTACGGCTGTCTGCATCGGATCTTGCTGGCAAATCACTTATGTGAAATGTGAATAGCTAATTGATATTAGTATGTAACATATAATAGGTTTAAATTACCTCAATATAAATAATTTTCGAAACCGGTAAACTCGTGTCACTGTTATTACCTTCTGATAATGTCTAGCAGTTTCTCTTCAGGAGAAGGTGAAGAGGACCTGATGCAGCCATAAACAGTATTGTCGAAACGTTGCCCATTGATAAACGTTATGTAAAGTCATCGACCCAAGCCAATCTCCCAACAAAATCATCATAAGTGTGGTCTAGTCTTTGTGATTCCTCCACAAATTAATATTAACAATGAAAAAAAAGATTTTTTTTTATAGTGACCTTTTACCCTCTGCCGCAAGTCCTGTCCACCAGTCTTTTTAAATTCAATTCCTCTCCCTGTGTCTGAGACAGTACGGTATTTAGGCTTCCATCTCGACAAAAGACTGACATGGAACCCACATACGAGAATAAAAAGACAAGAACTAAACAGACGCTTTCGACAACTGTACAGACTACTTCAAAGGACATCCCACCTCTCAATAGAAAACAAACTACTTATTTACAAGGTTATACTTAAGTCAATCTGGACATACGGAATAGAGCTATGGGGGACAGCAAAAAAGTCGAACTTCAAGCGCATCCAATCCTTTCAATCAAAAGTCCTAAGAACAATAGTAAATGCCCCTTATTACGTCAGCAACAAAACCCTTCACAGTGATCTGAATATACCCTATATTCTTGAACTCATCCCTTCCAAGTTTATTAAATTCCATGGTAACCTATCCAACCACCCTAATTCCCTAGCACAGTCATTGCACTGCACCACTCATCCCTATAATCCTCCTCGGAGACTTAAACGGCAGTGGTCTCGTGACCTGCTATAAATAAGTGACAGTGGGAGCCCTGGCAATGGCCAGTTTCTCCAATCATGTCCTGAGCGACTGTGGCTCTCGCGCTCTTGGTCAGCCTCCGCTGGCTCTTATCCAGTGACGCGGCTGAAGTAGGGGCGTGGGGGACTCCCCAAGACTCCGCTTCCTCCTTCGCATGCGAGGGAGGTGACAACCATGTGGACTTGGGGGGCCTCTGGGCTGTTTGTAAATATTGTATGAATGAGCGAGTGAATGATGAATTGTAAATATGGTATGAATGCTGACACTTATCTCAATTAATCATTGCCTAATAAAAGGCAGATTGTAATTTTATCTTAATAAATTGTTGTTCTCTCTTATAGTGACCAATTTTTTGTACCAATTATAATATAAATTGTATGTATTATGATATATATATAATAGAGAGAACGACATTATATTCCCTGCGAGCCTACAAAAACACTCCATTTTATGTGTTGTACAAAGTGGGTAATGACTTTTTCAACTATAATAACCCTTTAAATTTACAAAGCCATTAGGATATAAAACTATCTATTCGTTAGCTCTCAATATTTATTTCTATCAACAAATATTTATTTTATTATGTATAATTAATTACCATTTATTATTGATTTTAAGCCATTAAATGCAAATAACATGTAAAAAATCACTGTTTGAGGTAAAGTTGCGAAATGTTTGCTAATTACATTACACGTCTATTATTAATGAGAACGTGGAGATTTAATACCAGCTTATTTATTAATCAATAACATTTAGTTACAAATTGGCACTATTTTTTATATCTTTCCAATATCAAATGAAATCTCCGTTAACTTACAAAGACCATTCAATGCTATCTATGGTCTTGTATTTTTTTACGTATATATTTTTTTAATTCCATCTAACTAATTAATAACATTTACGTACGTTTTATGAAGTTGGCTATATTTCTGATTTCTTCCCATCAATATCAAAAAGGTCATGAAGTTAGTAATCAATTTCATGCCTTTTATGCTAGTACATGTTATTCTATTGGGGGATAATTCGCGATAAGCTCGCCCTACCAAAAAAAAAATAATAATATAATAACATGTATAAGCAAAAAAACGGAATTTTCGTAAAAAATTTCAAAGTAGACACCATTATGAGAAGTGAACGTTCTAGAGCAGAGATAGTTGTTTCGTGTAGTGACAATTTTTGCTGATCAGCTCAAGGACCATTGATCTTCCTGCACCAAGTGGTTCCCTTGCCCAAAGAAGAAGAAGAAATCGTTCAAAGAAAACGTAGCTAATATAGGGAGCCTTACTGCGGTGGGATGAAGTGCAAGGTTTCCGATATACTCGGTGAGTGTGGTTGATTATGCCAAAATCTCGCACCACGGTTTCTTTCTGATTAGACTATCAGCCAAAAACTGCTATTAAAGCCCGGAAGGAAGCAGCCCCTACAGATAACAGACTTTCGGTGATGGGGCACCCCGCCAGTTGTCATATCAGGAGAGAGCACGACGACCGCTGTCAGTCAGGTCTAAGAGGAGCTATCAGGAAGTTAACCTTAAAGAAGAAAATTTTGAAGCTTTTGCAAGGACAGAATAGATTCTTGTCAAGGGGGTCTTACTGATGAGGACACTGCATATTACGCCCCGAGAATGTGGTAGGTTCAAGCTGGAGGGTGTCATAACCCCTAATTCCTATAACTCGACCATCGAGCGTTGTAGACTCGAATTTGGCCTCAAATTGTTCATATATCTATCCTGAGCTTTTGTAGAAGTTAGTAGGCTCCTTCGCCCCACGGGGAGGACGGAGGAACAAAAAATTCCCCGTTTTGGATTTGATGTCGAAGGGGGCATCAATCTTACAACAGAAGCAGTCCCCAAAGTGGTCGACGTAACGACGCTGCAGTGGAGAGGTGACAAATCTCAGTTGTCACAGTCCGGCCAGGAATTATGATGGCTTCCCTGACGGAAGTGAGGGCAATAAAGATAAAAATAAACTCCTTAAGGATCTATCAGTTTATAAGGTGGAGAAGGAAGGACATCCCTCAATGTCTTCGCTGCGGAGAAGAAGATGTAACCAAGGTTGGCGGAATTGCTAGATAAAATCAAATTGGCTAAGAGAAATGACATTCCATATCTAAGACTGTGATGAACAGCTATAGTAATTTGGTTACAGTAGTTTTGATAGTAAACATTAACAGTAATTCCATTAAAGAATAAAGTAGCTTAACGTAGACGATATCTTGGGTATCTTTGCTTTGTACAGACATAACTTTATCTTTTGTCTTATTCTATCTTTGTATATATTTCTTTCCTCTATTTATTTTTCTTTAATGACTTTTCTATATAGTTCAATCTCAAAATTATATTTTATATACATAATTTTCTTATTTCTCTGTATTAATATATTTTTCTCTTCTTGTTAATATTTCTTCTGTAAATAGGCCGTAAATAACGAAAAACTAATGTTAGGTGTTAGGAATTAGGGGTTATGACATTTAGGGGCTTAGAGTGGACCGTAGATAGAGTGGACCTGCTACCTGTGCTACACCGACAAAGAGGCAACCGAGCCAAGTATTCATTTGTGACTGATGGTGTACAAGTTCAATAAAAGTACTTGTGCTTGTCGGGTTCTCTTTCCTTCCTACCTCTTTCTTCTTTACCGATGTCTTTTCAAAGCTGTTACTAACTAACGTTTTGAGTGACCAACCTATATATTACTATAAACCAGCCAATAAGGATGTGATTTAACAAATAAAACATATTATTTCTGATAAATGAGTAAAAGATTTCGTTGGGCTTAAGATGCTGAAAGAGAGTAGTTAGGTTTTCGGGTCTTTTTGGGAATAGGGGCCCCACAGGTATCTGGCTGTTTTACCACCTTTGACCTTTCCTGTAATGTTTTCATCTATATTTATGTTTGCTTTGACCCGTCTTAGGTAATCTTGGTACCTGATAATATTTCAGTTTAGTTTTGTCATCCTGAAGGGAAACATCATGCCGTTATTTGATTTAGCTGCTCAAGTAGGTACGAAGGAAAAGCGGTTTTGTTTCTTCAATCTCAGGGGGTATTGCACAGTGAAAAAATGTGTTCTAATAGCCATCAAATAAAAGTTTATCTAGGCGAAAAGGATAGATGGAGATGCAACGTGAGAGGCTCCAAAGAAACCTTTTTTTGGAAAACAGTAATTTGCCATTAATAAATTTGTTATTTTGCTATTTTTTGTCAAGAGAAACTAAGATAAGCAACCGATACTATTACAGATTGGAAAAATATGTTTCGATAAGTTTGAGCAGATCATTTATTAAATAATTTCAGAAAGATCGGAGGGCCAGGGGGGTAACAGTTGAGATAGACGAATCGAGTTTTTTCTAATCAATGGGTTTTCGGATGTGTTTGTCGTTAAGATAATGAATGCTTCATGTATTGCGTGCCAGACCGTACATCGGAAACACTACTGAAAACAATATCAGAATGTATTCACCCCGGTACAACCATTATATCTGACATGTGGGCATCCTACAACCCACCCGCATTATTAACATACCAGGAATGAATAACCAGGATTGTACTGAATTTCGTAAATCCCACCAAAGGTAGTCATACACAACGAATTGAATCGTTATGGGCACAAGCAAAGGCAAGAAACAAAAAAGAAGAAGTTTGATTGGCTCATATTTGTGTGAATTTCTATGTCGCAACAGAAATAGCTGTAATAATTTGTTCAATCAATTAATAAATGACATTGTAAATTTTTGGCCATCAGAATAAAGATGTTCAAATACTAAAACATGTTTTACTAAACACTTTCCCCGAACCTTTCATTTAGAGATAACAGGCTAGAGAAATGATTAAAAACAATCAGGGGGTCCCTATTCCCAAAAAGACCCAGGTTTTCATGAAATTTCTTTATTCGGCAACGTTTCGACATAGTGTCTATGCCATACTGCGTGTTAACTAGCAAGCTGGATAATCTTTATGTAAGCATGGAGAGACTCCCACATACAATTAGCACTATTTATCCACAGGAGAATGATATTCTTTACAAATACGTCGACCAACTTCAAGCCTCCCAAAGTTATCACAAAATTATATAAATCTCTAAATACCAAGTCTACAAACAAATAAATGACTACAAATAAAATCAGACTCCTGGCCCCGGTATTTATTTATTAAGTCAAATGTCTTGGACTGGATGGAAAACATTTTATTACTTAAAAGACACTTAAACTACTCAAGTACATACAATCCATTTGTCTCCATTTGTAATCCAAGTAATCCATTTGGACATAATGTGTATACATAGCACACACACATTTATAAACGTGCGAAGTATCCTAAATACAATTATTGAGAGGTAGCACTGTTTGTTCTTCCATCCCCTGCCGTCGAGTCCTTTTATTGTGTCGTTCACATGTTTTGAAACAATTATTAAAGACAATAAGACCTCCTCTTCAGCACTACCATGATTAAAAAGCCTCCTCAAAGTCAACCCCCCCCCCCTGCATCTGTGTATGCAGAACAAGGAGAAATATGTAAATCAAAAATTATTTATTTTTTGTTTATTGTATATTAATAAAGAGAGGTTATGAAATAAAATTAAAAAAAAATCCCTTTATTTACATTTATTGGCTTATACTTTATCTACCATGTAACTATATAGTGATACTATTTGTCTATTATTCACAATAGTCAAATTATATTATGTTTACAATTTATGGCAGCTAGATTTTTCCTTTGTACTTTTAGATGAATGAAAGAAATAAACGAAAATAAATTCTCCACAAAATATAATACCATCTTCTTAATGAATGCAATAACACTAAAGAAAATAGAATACTTCACACTTCGAACGATAAATTAATGAAATGCATTGAAAAAAAAAAAATCTTTAGGATATGCACAGCAAAATGTTCCCACATTACCTTTGCCCTCTGCCGCAAGTCCTGTCCACTAGATTTCTTTAATTCAATTCCTCTCCCTGTATCCGAATCAGAACGGCATTTAGGTTTCTATCTCTCGACAAATGCTGACTTCGAACCCACACACGAGGCTAAAAAGACAACAACTAAACAGACGCTTTGGACAACTTTACAGACTACTTCGAAGGACATCCCATCTCTCAATAGAAAACAAATTACTAATCTACAAAGTTATACTTAAGCCAATCTGGAAATAGGGAATAGAGCTATGGGGGACAGCAAAAAAGTCTAACATCAAGCGTATCCAATCCTTTCAATCAAAAGTCTTGAGAACAATAGTAAATGCACCTTATTACGTCAGCTACAAAACCCTTCATAACGATCTTAATATACCCTACATTCTTGAACTCAACCCTTCCAAGTTCATGAAATTCCATAGTAACCTATCCAACCAGCCTAATCCACTAACACAGTCATTACACTACACCACTCATCCCTATAATCCACCTTGGAGACTAAAACGGCAGTGACCTCGTGGCCTGCTATAAATACGTGACAGTGGGAGTCCTGGCAATGGCCAGTTTCTCCAATCATCCCCTGAGCGTCTGTGGCTCTTGGTCAGCCTCCACTGGCTCGTATGCGGTGTCGCGGGTGACGGAGGAGCGTGGGGGGACTTCCCGAGACTTCGCTTCCTCTTGCGCACGCGAGTGAAATGAATAAGCGAGTGAATGAAAATCGTAAATATAGTATGAATGAAAACATTTATCACAATTATTTATTGCCTAATAAGGCAGATTGTAATTTTATGACAATAAAGGAGTTTCATTATAGAAAAATTCCAACTCTCTCTTAACGAATGCAAGGCTGCTGTAACCAATTATAGATATTTATCGTTGGGGCCGACCAGGACCCACTGCTGAAGGACAAGACAGTAGCTGCTTCGTGCCCTAGAATGAAATGAGGGGCAGTAAAGAGGAACATCATCAAGTTTACGGGCGGAGGTTTAAATAGGTAGTTTGATCCTTTACTTCACACCGGCGAGAGGCAGGTGCCCTTACACCGTTCTACCGGCGACTAGAAAAAGTGTTGGAGTATAATTCAAACACAGCGATCTAATAAAGTCAGAATGTGACTGTATCGAATCAATAATTCTAGGAGAATATCCAAAATCTAGAGTGGTAAAATCGTAATAAGCAGTAGAGACAATGAAGAACAGGTGACGTATTCGAGATATCTATAAGATATCTCCTGTGAAATTCCAGGAGAAATGCTTGAAATTTCACCAATTCTTCAAAAGGCGTATCAGACCTACTTCTGAATGGTTCTAAAAAAAAAAGGTTTCGCTTAACCATTTTGATTTGTGTGACATTGACATTTTATGTTTTTCTTTTTTTACAAAAAGGATATTACATAACTATTTATTACATACAACTATATTACATATTTTATTTTAATTTACACAACATCTAATTGTAATTGAACAAGCGACTAGTCGGTATTATTTTCCGCTGTTATTGAGTAATTTATTCTATTTTTTTTTTTCCCCTAAACCCCTTTATTCATTATACAATATGCGAAAACAATATGAACAAAGATTAACAATTTTCTGCTCTTTCTGCGATGCGCTGATCCATTCGAAGGAGGTTGGGTTACAATAACAATATCAGATTGAAGTTAAAAAGTCTATAACATATATACATTACTAGGTGATGGGGCTCACCTTCAGTTAACAAAATTGGGAAAACTTACAAACTAAACCTAAGACTAAAGCGTTCCTGTCACGACAGCGTCCTGCCATCCATAGGGGAACGGAGCGGGGGTTATCGTGTTAAACACCGGGTTTGTCAGGTATTGCAGGGAGTCAAAAAAATTGATACATCTGCGTTGGATGAATTCATCCACCGTAGGCAGCTCAAAGATCTAGTGAAGCTCACTGTTGCTCCGCTGCTCGAATGAAGTACCTCTGACCACTTTCATCAGTATGCCGTTTTGGAATTGTTGGAGTCGCCGAGCTGTCGTATACGTCAGATGACGAAAAAGCGGTGCACCATACAGCAGAGTAGGCCTGAGTACACTCTTGTAAATCAGTAGCTTAAGGCGCAGTGATAGATTAGGGGAAGTTAATAAATGCGTAAGACGGTAAGACTTCGTGCGAGTTTGCTTCAACTTCTTCGCAAAATGGTTACTAAAACGGAGGTGTCTGTCCATTTAAATTCCCAGATATACTAGGTTGTTGGTTTCAAATGTTCGGTAGATGGAATGATGTTTATTGCTACTATCCTAGAACAGTCATCTATGAGGTTCACGGTTTAAACTATTCCACCTGAGAGTTATGTGGAGTTATTTCTTTCTTTTCCGCTTTACAGTTTTGCGTACCTTTCTATAATTGCTACATTTTCGGTTTTCGTTAGGTTTTTTTTTTGGTTTTTTTTTATGAGAAACAATTCGAACTTGGTCATTTTTGAAAGCTCCACAGCTAGTCCCCTCAGATAGCAACGACCAATGATCTCTAGCAACAACTTGGCAATTAGCATACTATAACTAGTTGTAACTTAGAACTCCAGAATTGTTTGCAAAATTATAACTAATTGACTAAAAAGTCAAGGGTAATACATTTAATATTTCGGTGAGGCAGCAGGAGCTTTAAATAATTTTGTAATAATAGGCTACAACTACCCTTCATATTACATACGTTTAATAATACGCGGGTCGTAGTTTCGACCACTGACATAAACAGTGAGAGGACCACTCTCCGTGAGAACTTGTGCCCTTACTATACCATGCATTATGACACAATTAGTGATTTCCATGATCTTAATAAATACTCCCTCTTCATTGATTGTCTGAAGTCTATTGCCATATACATTCAAAAGCAATTTCTATAACACGCACATTCAATGCTATGTTTTGTTTTTGTTCTAACAATAATCCAGTTATTCCTAATCTGTCTTAGTAAAACACGGAATGACAAAACGATTTGAATGAGTTTATGCGATTAATGCTTAAAAATGCAAAACAAAAGTTACATATTAATAATCGCGAAAACTTTGATTTGATGCCCTAATCAATATCACGAGATTTTCTTATTAATTACCATTTAATTGGCTAATCAACAATCCGTAATTATGCTATATGCGGTATAAATATATTTTATATATCGTCGGGTAATTAAACGCAATCTTGTTACAGAATTTCTTTCATGTTTATTATACGTAGATGAAACTGGGAGTTGGTCTTTCGCTAGGCAAACACAGGCGAAAGAAAACATTTTTTTTAGGATTTACAGAAATCAAATCTCAAAATTGTGATCAAAATTCAACCTACCTTATAGGGCGGTAATTATGGAATTTCATAAACTTGGAAGGGATGAGTTCAAGAATGTAAGGTATATTAAGATCGTTATGAAGGGTTTTGTTGCTGACATAATAAGGAGCATTTACTATTGTTCTCAAGACTTTTGATTGAAAGGATTGGATACGCTTGATGTTCGACTTTTTTGCTGTCCCCCATAGCTCAATTCCGTATGTCCAGATTGGCTTAAGTATACCTTTGCAGATTAGTAGTTTATTTTCTATTGAGAGATGGGATGTCCTTTGAAGTAGTCTGTACAGTTGTCGAAAGCGTCTGTTTAGTTCTTGACTTTTTAGTCTCGTATGTGGGTTCCAGGTCAGTCGTTTGTCGAGATGGAAGCCTAAGTACCGTACTGTCTCGAATACAGGGAGAGGAATAGAATTAAAATAAACTAGTGTACAAGACATGCGACAACGGGTGATGGTAATGTGGGAACATTTTACTCTTTAACTTTGATCCGCCATTCGTTGCACCAATACTCGATCTCGTCAAGGTGTAATTCAAGGTTATGGGATGCTATGTCGGGGTCTGGGTGGGATGACAAAACTGCAGTGTCATCTGTGGCCAAGAAGAGGTATTGGGAGTAGAGGGGACATCAGCGGTGTATAGGTTATAGAGGATGGGGCCCAGGACACTGCCCTGTGGAACTCCTGCGTTTATGGGATAGTAGTTAGAATATTCTAAACCACAGCGGACTTGGAAGAAGCGGTTTGAAAGGTAGGACTGTAGGATTAGGAAAAGGGTCTGTGGTAAATATCTTTTGAGATTGTAGAGCACACCTGCGTGCCAAACCCTGTCAAAAGCTTGAGCTATATCAAGAAAGGCAGCAGTGCAATACTGTTTAGTTTTAAGGGCTGAGGAGATGTGATCAACAACGCGAAGGCCTTGTTGAGCAGTGGAATGTCGTTGGCGGAAACCAAACTGGTGTGTAGGAAAAAGGTTTTTGGATTCAACAATTGGAAGTAGACGTTTTAGTAGGAGTTTCTTAAATATTTTTGAGAGGATAGGGAGTAGGCTAATTGGACGGTAAGATGAGGCGTCATTGGGTGGTTTACCGGGTTTGGCAAATAGGACAATAATGAAATGTTTCCAGAGGAGAGGAAAGTGCGTTGTTCGGATAATGCAATTATAGATGTAGGTTAAGAAGATTATGGCTTTAGGAGAAAGTTGTTTGAGAATTTGAGGAGTAAGGAGATCATATCCAGGGGATTTTCGGTAAGGTAAGTTTTTCAGAAGGTATTTAACCTCAGAGGGGTTAACGGCTTTTGGTGGAAGAGAATCCGACCAAAAGATTTTCCGATTAAAAAAAAATAATCGTTTAAGTACGCGTGTATACAAAAATACAATTCAAGCCGATAGTTTATGTAACTTTTAGTATATGTACCGCCGAAGCGAGTACGAGAAGAGAAATCATTCATTTCCACATAATTCACCAACAAGTTGTATCGAAACACAATGAATGAAACTTTTTTTTTAACGTCATGTAAAAGAGGCGTTTGGTACTTTTATTCCATTCCTCTCCCTGGACCTGGAAGCCACATACGAAGCTAAAAAGACAAGAACTAAACTTTGGACAACTGTACAGACTACTTCAAAGGCCATCTCTCAATAGAAAAGAAATTACTAATCTACAGTTATACTTAAGCCAATCTGGACATACGGAATAGAGTTTTGTCATCCCACCCAGACCCCGATATAGCATCCCATAACCTTGAAAAACACCTTGACGAGATCGAGTATTGGTGCAACCAATGGTGGATCAAAGTTAAAGAGTAAAATGTTCCCACATTACCTTCACCCGTTGTCGCAAGTCTTGTCCACTAGTTTATTTTAATTCTATTCCTCTCCCTGTATCCGAGACAGTACGGTACTTAGGCTTCCATCTCGACAAACGACTGACCTGGAACCCACATACGAGACTAAAAAGACAAGAACTAAACAGACTGTACAGACTACTTCAAAGGACATCCCATCTCTCAATAGAAAATAAACTACTAATCTAAAAAGTTATACTTAAACCAATCTGAACATACGGAATAGAGCTATGGGGGACAGCAAAAAAGTCGAACATCAAGCGTATCCAATCCTTTCAATCGAAAGTCCTGAGAACAATAGTAAATGCCCCTTATTACGTCAGCAACAAAACCCTTCATAACGGCCTTAATATACCCTACATTCTTGAACTCATCCCTTCCAAGTTCATGAAATTCCATAGTAACCTATCTAACCACCCTAATCCACTAGCACAGTCATTGCTGTGCGCCACGCATTCTTATAATCCTCCTCGGAGACTGAAACGGCAGTGGCCTCGTGACCTGGTATAAATACGTGGAATGGCCAGTTTCTTTAATCATATCCTGAGTGTATGTGGCGCTCATCAGCCTTCACTGGCTCGTACACGGGGTGACAGAGGATCGTGGGGACCTTCCCAAGACTCAGCTTTCTCCTTCGCATGCGAGGGAGGTGACACCCATGAGGATTGTTTGTTAATACTGTATGAATGAGCGAGTGAATGATAATTGTAAATATGGTATGAATGAGAACAGTTATCACAATTACTCATTGCCTAATAAGACAGATTGTAATTTTAGCACAATAAAGAAGTTTCAATATATAATTTATGTAAACAGGATAAATGGCAACTCACCAGCCCGGTAGCGCAAATACTGACGAGATGATACGATTAGCCACTAACAAGAAGAATATAAACAGCAAATATCAACATCGCTACTGGCAAATTATCACCGAGGTGGGGGGCCGCCATGTTGTAGGCGTGGCCTCCACCGGCCAATGAGGAGCCTCCACCGTCGGGGAGCCGTCGAATCGGCACGGCTGCCCGCCAGTCACACCACAGCGACAATTACTGACTCTTCGTCTCCTTGGCTCGGGTAAGTTAGCAACCACTTGTCAAATCTACTGGATTTATCTTTGTTTTTGTTTTTGTTTGTATCTTTTCTTATCTGCATCTCTCTTATCTGCTAGATATAATACTCTACTCTGCGCTAGTACTGTCTTTGCCACAAAGTTCTGTCAATAATTAATGAATCCTTGTGTAAAAACTCAAGTGTATATAGTGAAAATTTGGATTATAGGTTATTAAATACAGGATTTTGGGTAAACTTTATTTTTCGGGATACATTTGAAAAGTATTTCTGACAAATTTGCGATTGTAAATCTTAAAAAAAGCTTCATACCGGGGACTTAAAACGCCAAAAATAAGTGTAAAACCTGACCAGAATATTGAATATGCTACGCTTAACTTACAAACTAGTATTATAACGCCTTTACCTTTTTCCTGTACAAAAGAGGTGGACGTGGATGTGGGATCCGTTTATCAAATTATTATTAAGCTTTTTCAAGAGAGAGGAGGTTTAAAGGCACATTTAAGACTGAAAATTTCATGTGTTCGATATGCTTATCGTTAGATTCAATAACAAAAAAGTGCCTTCGATTGGACAGAAAAATATCGCGTTTACTTAATTCCTCAAACGCACGTTCAAAAACTAGTACTAGTACTAAACTAGTAGAAGTGTACTCGGCTCAAGCTACTACTAAAGGTCTTATTACTCTATCCAACGGTCGTCTCAGTGTTAACATATACCAGTTAGATTTAGCCCAACTTTATGCTTAACATAAAATTCTTCAAGTTCACGGCTTCATAAGAACATAACAGAGAAATTTAATTGTACTCAATTAAAGTTTTCCAAGAGAAATGTTCATTTTTAAGAGCACGAAGGGCATACACAGGTGGTCTGAAAAGTTTCCGACCTCAACATGAAGATGATAATAAAATAAATAAATAGGTCGGAAACTTTTCAGACCACCCTCGTACGCTGTCCCTACGCGTTTAGCAATTTTATAAATAACCATGTTTGTTTGTTTTTGTCACAGAAAGGCCTTAAAGACCACGCGAATATCATTACTTTCGGTTCTTTTCTTGTTTTTGTTTTTCCTTTCCTTCCATTTTTGCCTCATTATCTCTCCGTGCTTTTGTTTTCTTTCTTATGTCCACGCTACTCCCTTTTCGATTTTTTCTTTCCCACAAAAACCTTGATTTCCTTCAGTCTTTTCCTATATCTTTCTCCGTCCTGGCAATCCTGGTCCTTTATTCCTGGTGTTTCAGTTTCTTCCTTCATCTGCTTAGTGTATCCCCTTGAGCTTTTGTATCCTCGGATTTTCTGGAATATTTCCTTGTTTAGTCTTTCCGGGGCCATTCTTACCATATGTCCGTGGAATTTCAGTCTCCTGATCCTTATGTCCGTTTCTAGGTCTTTTGTGTCTTTGTAGATTTCCTGGTTGGATCTTAGCCAGTATCCATGTTGTGTCTTTTTGGGTAGATCCTTCTTAGGATTCTTCGTTCTATTCTCAGTAGTTTTTCTAGTTTGGGGAGGCATGAGGTTTACGTCCCATACAATACTACCGGGACGGTCATAGACTAATATTACATATAGTCTCGACCAGGTACTTAAATTTTTGTGTTACATTTATTGGGTCCGTATTCGGTTTCTACTGCTTTCTTCTTGAAGTCTGGGTCTGTAGTCATTAGTTCTGTTTTTTCGGCTATTTCTGTCAGTGTGTTTATTTGGTCGATCGACTCTTCTTCCGAACCATGTTATTTATCACTACTTAATGAAACTTTTTTTTTCCTTTACTAGTTTTACTAACCGGAAATTCCTAAAAGAAATCTCATTATTTATTTATTATTGACTATTAATTAAATCCGATTATTTTTTGTAATGTAAGTAACATCATTTTATTTATTAAACCATCTAGGCCACTAAAAATCAGTAAAAACGCAAATTAATTTTAAATGGCTTTTAAGCCCTTTTTTTTTTAATAGTTGGGATTTTTAAACGAGTCCAAGATTTTTGATGTTTTCTTTACCCTCCCCCCCCCCCATACTTCCTGTTATTGTAACTAAACCAAAAATTAATCAGCGTATTTCGATATGTTGTGGAATGTTTATTTACGATTTAAGATCAAATAAATTCTTTACAACCTGAGTCTTATAAAACACTTTTTTTTTGCCAATGCAGGATTTGAAACCATTTTTTTTTCTTTTTAGTTAAGTGCTCACTGTAATATCCACCTCGTGTTAGCTAACATTCGTTCGAACGGTAGCAAATAACCAGCCCTCTGTTACCTAGGGTCGGGTACCTTGTGCACCTGTCAAGAGTTTATGGCCACCATAAATTTTTTTTGACTTATTATGTGTTTCTTTGATGTTTTCATCTTCACCGGTCCAAGTCATAGTTGAAAATATTAATCAAAAGCTATTTATTTCGTCTGGCAATCAAAACCTCGATTTTGTCATATATCATATATTTCATATATACAGGCTAAGCAAGGGATTTGAAATCGCCAGGACAGACAGACAAACCCACTTTCTGATTTAGAAAGAATTTAACAAAACCCCTAAAAATTAAATTTATCTCAAATAAATTACTATTAATCAAAAACAGCTAATAATTCTCGCAGCACTAGTCACGTCTGAAATTCGAAATTTTATTATTACTCTGAATGATTTAAATAGCTGCCCCGAGTATCACTTTTTCCTGACTAGATAAAATACTCTCCCCATTTATCCTTGAATATATATTATCAAATGGTTGAGAAAAATCTCTAGTAAAACCTGTTAATACGTTTCCTAGCGCTGTTTACATCTTTGGCTCTTCGGCAATTATTGTTGTGTTGCCACCTTTAGCGTGCCCTCCACCATTGATAATAAAACAAACCAAAAATTGAAATATCATGTATTGTTTACCCTCGTCAATGTTTCCACATACGCAGTGATACAGCCTAGTAGTCTAGCTTTCCACTATTCAAAGGCATGGGGCAAATCAATTGGTCTCAGTTTTTTCAACAAGTATAATATTTGTACCAACAGCACAATATTAATTTATCGTTTAAAAAATTAATAGCTTTTATCCATTCAAAATACTTTTTTGAAAAAAAAAAAGTTTATTATGCTGTAAACTAAAAAAAATGTAAATCTAATTACGATTAGTGACGTCGACCGTAGTGAGGTGTTAAATTTTCCAAGTATTATTTGATTGAAGATGCCCATCAATAGTTGGCTTGAAATTTTAAAACCATCTTTGTGGAACCAAGACGAAAATATAGTATTGATGTACTTGGGAATAATAAATATTATTAGCTAACTTAAACAATACTCTGTTTCCTGGACTAATACGTTTGTATCAATATCTTAATCCAGTGTTGAAGCAAGAACTATACGATTAAGTCGTTCAAGTCGAGTAGGAAGCTTAGCTGATTGCACATAATTTAAAAAAAATAATTATTTGAATAATAGTATAGAAACAAATTGATTATTTGGAGTATTGACTTATTTTTTTTATTTGTAATTTTTATCTGAGCTTAGAATTTCAGAAAATACGTTTCTTATTATATCATTTAAATAGTTACATTTCGTCGTGGGCAGAAAATGACACAGTCTCCCTTGCTCAGCCATCATCAATGACTTGGCTGTTAAATGATATTTAGTCAATAAAATAATTGTGGAAAGTCTAAAGACTGATAAACAACACAATAATACTTAAGAAAATGATTTAGACTTTTTACAATATCTAAAATCTGCTTCCTAATTCTTAGGTATATCGTCAAATTTTTTTTTTTAATCTTAACACGGATTTGTAAATGAGGGAGGTGTGATTTGATTATTTAAATACGTTGTGGTTTGCGAGGTATGTATGGTGAATAAAATACATTTAATGGATTACTATAAACTATTCGGTAATCGTGAAATCTTTGTCCAACCCCAAAAGTCTTCGGTGACCGACCCACGACAATCTCTCCTCGGCTGTATAGCGGACTAACACAGGGCCAAAAAATGAAACGGAATAAATTATCAAAGTTCGAAAAATAGCTTCAAGCTACTTTTCACAATTTTTCTTCGCCTCGTTCGACGCGAAAATTTCGCATAGCTATCCGTGGGCCCGTAGTTTTATGCTTTGCTGAAAACTTTTAATCGGGGTTCCAGTTTTGGAATTTTCATCTCGGCTTGTTAATCAGCTAATAGGATTTAGATGTTTCTTAGTATTCAATAGTTTCACTTAAAACGGAAGGAAATTTTTGATTGTGAGCCGTCAATATAGGATTATGGCAATATTAGTAAAATTATACAATTAGTTGACAGGAACTTGAGTTTTTTCTTTAGCAAATATTGCTTAAACAGTAGGATCACATTTAAACTAATAATTATGAATATTAGTTAGATAGAATTGCGAGTTCATCTGAAAGCATTGCACTTTTTGGGAATGTTTTGAAAAATGCTGAAATAGGTTTTTTTATTACACCTATGCATTTAGTTATTTTTAGCTGTTACACCCATAAGATAACTAAACACATACTACTTAACACAGGAATCATGTACCACTACCATTTTTGGGGATTTGAAAGAACATTAATTTTAACATGAATGTGACAATGAACAATTGTTTATAAATTTTTTTTTGTAAATAAGAGGAACCTATACAAAATAATAAAACATGAAAAGGTATTGAAAAACACGTAAATCATGTTTTTATCTGTCAATCACCCGGGTTCGGGTCCATTTTTTTTCCCCAGGGTTTTTTGTCTCTTTTTTTTTTTTGCTATTTAGCAATGTATCTTGTTTCCTGTCATCAATATCCGGCTATTATTGCAGAATATGTCTCTGTCTGCTGCTTTACCTCACCAAAGACCCAACCGTCCGTTCCAGATGGAATCCGAAGAAATTCCTATAGTGGAGTTGCAGGAGAAGGAGCTCTGGGAACGGTTCAAGGCTCTTAATAACGAGATGATAATTACGAAGAGCGGCAGGTAAGCAATGGGCATATTTAATGACTATTAATATACATTTATTTATTTTAGTGTATCAAAAACTATGTCTAATAAATATACATATATATATATATATAAAGGGTGTCCCAGAATTAACGCAAGATTTGATTTAAATAAAAAACACAGTTTTTAGTATTTTTGTTGTTATTTTTTTATTGAATTATAAAGTAAATAGGATAGGGTTATTTATGGAATAACACATCGGGCAAATGGCCTCCACGCCTTTGCTGGCACATACGCACTCTTTTGTCGAAATTTTCCATGACCATTTGACATAAATGTGGTTGAATTTCGTTGATGCAGCGTTGAATTTCCTCTTTAATGCACGGGTGGATGTGGGCTTGTTGACATACACCTTTGACTTTAAATAACCCCATAAAAAGAAATCTGAAGGTGTTAAATCACACGATCTAGGGGGCCAATTCTGAGCACCGAAACGAGAGAGTACACGCCCTGGAAATGTCTCATGCAGTATTTGAATTGTTCCATGGGCTGCATGGTATGTGGCACCATCTTGGTAAAACCACATATTGGCCACATCAATATCATCCAATTTCGGCACAAAGAACTGTGTTATCATATTGCGATATCGAGCACCAGTAACAGTCACTGCTTGACCAGCCTCTTTTTCAAAAACGTACGGTCCAATGATGTCTCCAACCCAAAATCAACACCAAACAGTGACACGTTGTGGATGGATTTGTTTTTCGACAACATGGGTTCTCCGAGCCCCAAATGCGACAATTTTGTTGATTAACAAAGCAATCAAGATGAAAATGTGCCGACCATATTTTGTATTAAATTTTCGAACTGCGGCCGCCAAATTTTCATTATTTTTAAGATAATGTTCAACAATAAAGACACGTTACTCTATCGTGTAACGCTCCATTTTCACTAACCCTAAACTGTCAGCTGTCAAATTGTTTTTTTTTTAGAGTTGCACAAATGGTGGCAAATTCAAATCATGCGTTAATTCTGGGACACCCTTTAGTTGAAAGATATTTCATTACCCAGGATACACTTGCCAAACTTATTAAAATCATATTAAATGGCTAAAATTTACCAAGAAATATGGGTATACGACAACTGTTAATCAGTAAAAAATATACCAAATAAAAATTACAATTATAAGTAATCAGTGTTTTATAGTGTGTTAGTAATAATAATTAGTGTTTTATGTTATTCCAATATTATGTTATATATACAAAAATCGTGTGTCGTTTGTTATTTATTAACTAAATAATGACTGTGAAGCATATTCAGAAGCGTTCGGTCTCTATTGGAATAATTTTATAAGGATAGACAATGCTTTTAATTGACTATAGCACACACAACCATTGATATGCTTATAAATAATGTTTGATATGCAATTTTGAAGTCAATAATGTTCGGTAAGGACTATGCAATGACTTAGTTTAGAGCCTGTCCCACACCCTTTACTTTTAACCATTCTAAGTGGCAAAAGCTTTCCAATTCCTAACCAATTGCAAATTGCATGATGTTCCAGGAGGATGTTTCCAGTGGTGAAGGTTACGATCGACGATCTTGACCCGGAGTCGATGTACTCCGTCCTATTGGAATTCGTCCAGTTAGGCCAGCACAGGTGAGCCAAGGTTATTATATAATAATTAAAATAACTATAATAAAAAAATACAACGCGATGGACAATCATCGTGATGAATGATATCATTCACGCTATATTTACATCAGAGCACTCTCTCGTGCATAACGTACGATCGGGCGACGAACTTTAAATTGTAAAATAGGCAAAATATCTGCAGACAGCGAAGACACATGTTTAATAAGAGAGGAAGCGAGGTTACGAGGATATTGGCTTGTGATTGATTTATTTCTCAACTTTTCTTCAGTATCGATACGACTCCACATTCAAGCCCTGAGCTCTTTCCCGAGCTTGCATTGACAGTGGAAGACTGCCTGTCTTCGCACACATAAGACACGGAAAACGTCATCGACGGGCCCTAATGTTGAAATTCTCAACCCCTAAAGGTGGCGGGAAATTCAACTAAGATTTACCTTTGTCATACCGAACATATACACTGGAGAATAGATAAGGCCCTAACATAATTTATTGTAGCTTTCGGCGGTTAAAGGGTTGATAACAAACAATTATCTAACAAAATGTCTATTGCACGAAAGATATAAAAAATGTTGTTAAGGAATATACCTACCTTGCCACGAACATTGACACTATCAGATGTGCAGCTTTTTAGAGCGAAACAAGAAATGACAAGGTCCCCAAATACCTGAGGAGAATCATTGGAGCCGTGTCTAGGAAGCAGAGGTAAAACATCTTGGAAGAGTGGCTGGCCAGCAAAGCAAGAATGTGAGAAGAATTACACAAGTACATTCCAGCCATGAAGGACATCCTTCAAAACTAAGGCAAGTCAATAGGAAGAAGCATGTCTGACGATAGGAGGCAATGATAATAGCGCCCAAGAAACTTATGGGACCAAGACCAGCAGAGTCAAGGGTTAGCGGACGTGAGGATTAACCATGAGAACTCCATGGGCTAGAGAACAGGACATAGTGCATACAATAGCACTTACTACGGAGAGAGAATATTATAGAAAAATAAATAAAAGTATAACCAATATCAAGCCACGAAATGCGAAAATTATTTTTGATATTGAAAATATTGATTATTTGATATATTAAAAGGAAAAAAGTTTAACATTAATTGTATCCAATCCTTTCAATCAACAGTCCTGAGAACAATAGTAAATTTCCCTTATTATGTCAGCAATAAAACCCTTCATAACGATCTTAATATACCTTACATTCTTGAACCTATCCCTTCCAAGTTCATAAAATTCCATAGTAACCTATCTAACCACCCTAATTCCCTAGGACAGTCATTGCACTGCACCATTCATCCCTATAATCCTCCTCGAACGGAGGCCGAGGACAGAAGAGGCGAGGATTCATCAAAGCTTTAAGCTCCAACAGAGAACACTGCAGAATATGTGGACTGTTATACTGTCAAACTGTTATAAATAGATTTATCTAAGAACAAAACGACTTGTGAACGTACAATGTTATTGATTTGTACTAGAAATATGGCTTTTTGCCACGAATGAGTTGAAGAAGTGACAGCTTAAGTGGCGGAGATTATAGTATAGGAATTGAAAATCGTGGAAACAGCAGATCGCCTTCGCTATTGGCTTACATGGCTGTAATTCCCCAGTTTTCTACATGAGGCATTTTGATCAGGAGTAGGGCTGTTTGCATTAGGTAGCGTTTACACGAATGGGTGTAGTCTAAACGCCCATAAAGCTCCCTCCAGACTGAGCTTGGTCGAAAGCTTCTGTTAAGCTTAAGAGAGTAACGTATTCTAACAGCCGCTGGTGAGGAGATGATGAAGATAGCTGGCCAGTGATAGCATCTCTTATGGTATGTCTTTTTGTATTCCTCCGCTGAAACTGAACTAAAATCACAATCTTGGCTCAGGAGTCTCAAAGCGACAGTGAACACCGCCTTGCAAACATAATTATTTTTTGGGCTTGACAAATGTTGCTTCGGTCATTACATTACGGTAAGAGTATGAATTTAAGCGGATACATGATTTATCAAGCATAGTAATTTTTGTTCAGGAGTTAATGGAGTGTTATTCTCCACACACCAATCAAACCTACGACGAGGATAAAAGAGGTGGTTGAGGAATCATTTAAACACAGGAACTAGTTTCCCGAATTTAATTTTGTTTATGCTAACCGGTACAGTTATTTAACCTAACCGTAATGAACATGTTTGGTCACTTCTATGTTCCGGCAGGTGGAAGTACGCCAACGGGGAGTGGACGGCTGGGGGGAAGGCAGAACTGGCCCCCATAAACGCAGTCTACCTCCATCACGAGAGCCCCAACTTCGGAGCACACTGGATGAAGGAGCCTTTGTCCTTCGCCAAAGTCAAGCTCACCAACAAGAACGACAGCGATAAGATCGGTCAGGTCAGTCCTTAGCTTATTTAGTTACAAATATAGTCACTAAATAGTCAGGCTATTCATTTTAAATCCATGATAAAATAATATATTAGATTGATATTTTTAAGTCAAATAAATACATATGAGATAACTAGGGCTGAAATTTATATGTATTTCATACATATGTTTCTCGGAGCAAAATATTTGCTGTACCGTCGGATACTATATACTACTCGTATATAAGCCATTTTAAGTAAATTTAGGTTAAATTTTATTTAACATATATCAGTGAAATCACATATTTTCAAAAATGTCTTCCGTATTTTGTTACATACTTCTAATTTTTTTTTCGGTGAATTCTATTGAATAGGAATTTTGCAGATATGATTATCTGTGCGTTGGATTCTTAAAACAGGTGGCCTTATTTATAGAATAACTTAAAAAAAACTATATAACTTCCTTATTGCACTATAATTACAATCTGTTTTTTTAGGCAATAAGTAATTGAGATAAATGTTCTCATTCATACCATATTTACAATTCATCATTCACTCGCTCATTAATACAGTATTTACAAACAGCCCAGAGACCTCCCAAATACATATGGTTGTCACCTCCCTCGCGTGCGAAAGAGGAAGCGGAGTCTTGGGAAGTCCACCGCGCTCCTCCGTCAGCCGCGTCGCCGGATACGATCAAGGCATGATTGGAGAAACTGGCCATTACCAGGACTCCTACTGTCACGCATCTATAGCAGGTCGCGTGGCCATTGCCGTTTCAGTCTCCGAGGAGGATTATAGGTGCATTTTATATTATTTGAGCTGTGATAAATCAGTTTCGGCCGTCTTTAAAGTAAAGTTTTAAATAAACCATTATTATCATAAGTATAACGATTAACTACGTGAAATTGTTAGCGCCCGCAGTCCAACTGTTAATGAAATTGTAGAACATTTTGGAAATTACGTATATTTATGTTATATAATTACTACACGAAATCGATATTTAAGTGTAAACAAATATACATACTACGTACAAAATAGTTTTTTAAAACATTAGTTTTCCCCCGATAACATGCTAATTAAAACCACATTAATATCCTAATACATAATACAAAATTCACTAACCTTCCGTTGTTTTGTATTGTTGTTAGTTGATATTAAAACTAATGACGAAACACCAGAACAAGGCCGGGCCGATTAGAAGGGGCACTATCCTGACCATTCATTGCCACTTCAGTCTTGTCATCCCACTCAGACCCTGATAAAGCACCCCATAACCTTCAAAAACACCTTGATGAGATCGAGTATTGGTCCAACTAATGGCGGATCAAAGTTAATGAAGAAAAATGTTCCCACATCACCTTCACCCTCTGCCGCAAGTCTTGTCCACTACTTTTTTTAAATTCGATTCCTCTTCCTGTATCCGAGTTAGACCCGTACTTAGGCTTCCATCTCAACAAACGGCTGACCTGGAGCCTACATACGAGGCTAAAAAGACAATAACTAAACAGACGCTTTGGACAACTGTACAGACTACTGCAAAGGACATCCCATCTCTCAATAGAAAACAAATTACTAATTTACAGAGTTATACTTAAGCCAATCTGGACATACGGAATAGAGTTATGGCGACAGCAAAGAAGTCGAGCATCAAGCGTATCCAATCCTTTCAATCAAAAGTCCTGAGTCAGCAACAAAACCCTTCATAACGATCTTAATATACCTTACATTCTCGAACTCATCCCTTCCAAGTTCATGTAATCCCATAGTAACCTATCCATCCACCCTAATCCCGTAGCACAGGCACTGCGCCACTCATCCCTATAATCCTCCTCTGAGACTAAAGTGGCAGAGGCCTCGTGACCTGCTATAAATGCGTAACAGTGGGAGTCCTGCCAATGGCCAGTTTCTCCAATCAGATCCTGAGCGTATGAAGCTCTCGTGTTCTTCGTCAGCCTCCGCTGGCTCGTATCCGGCGACGGAGGAGCGTGGGGGACTTCCCGAGACTCCGCTTCCTCTTTCGCATGCGAAGAAGATGACAACCATGTGGATTTGGGAGGTCTCTGGCTGTTTATTACAATTGCTTTTGTCCGATGAGTCAGATTGTAATTTTATCATAATTAAGTTGTTTAAGAAGATTGCCACTTCAACGTAGTTATAGTTGTATTATAATAGTTAAGAGTTGTAGCCACCAAAGTAGTTACAAGAAGGGGTACCGGATAAATAAACAGTAGTGGACAATAAGGAAGGTGCCAGCTGAACATTTGGGTACATAGAGTAAAAAAATAAAAATATTAGAAATATGTAAAAAGTTATGAGGCGTGAATAAGTATATGTCTTGACGTGCGGAAGTGTTAGAATATTTTTGACACGTGTCCGACCATTCAGAGGATCCAAAAAAAACTTCGTTTAACAATTTTAAAGGCTCCATTTTTTAACTATCGATTCAGTTTTTTTTCCATTTAAAATGTCACACATCAATCGATTTGTTTGTTTTTTTTTACGAAGGGTATAGACAGAATATGGCGGAATATATTAAATGTGCGTAGCATATAGAAAAGCTATAAAAACCAGGAGCCACTTCAAGCAAGATAAGTACGCCGACCTGCACCCGTTGCGCCGTCGGTGGGTGAGTCATCCGCCGGAGACACATTAGTTTTTTGACGCGTTGCAGCACCTCACAAATCCAGGGTTTAACATTACGACCCCACCACCCCTCCGCATCGATGGCAACAGACTGTCAGGGAAATATTAGGCTAAGAATTAGTATGTAAGTTAGTTTAAGTTTTTGATCAAAATCCATCACCTTATAGAGTACTCGAAGAAGTCAAGTATATTGTGTATCACTTTACTTGTATTAATTATATAACGTTCATAAAAAACAACCGAACATGTATACAATCTACCGACACTACAGGAAATATGAAACTAATATGTGAATAGATTCGAATGAGAATCTATAATGAGTTATTTGGTAATTTTTAAGGGGTTAGGGGTTGGGGGAAAGCAACATAAGTAAAACAAAATATTTTTTCGGAAAAAACAACATACCTTGTCTCTTATAAACCGCCGGGTAATTCTTTAAAAAGTTGGGCAGTGAACTTAAAACTCTATAATCACTTAACAAAATAAAATGATTTCATGAAATGAAACAAGTGCGTCACTTGCCACAACTAGCAATTGTTAATAATAGCAAGAAGGCTGAGGGAGCGTTACCTGAACGAAATAATCAGCTGGCAGTAAATGAATCAGGCTTGCCACACACAGCGGCCTGCTCATTTCGGCCCCTATTCAGTGTGAATTGTTTCACACAAAACTGTCACTGTTTGCCTTCACTTTTAGAACTCCATAAACTTTAAATAAACAATCAACTATGTAGCTTGTACTAATCATTTGTCCTTAACTTTTTAACTACTGAGTTTTCTTTTTCCTCCTCCTGTTTATGGATGCAGTTCTACTCTAGTTAGCGGCAAGAGCAATTAGCACCTTTACTAATGACAATTATCGAGTATGTGTCAATTGCTCTACTAGATATTAATTTACAACTGTTCAGAGAAAATACCTTAAATTACTTCTTTCGTCACTTTTTTTTTCGACATGAGGATGGGGGGGCCTCAACTACTAATTCCATCACCCAAAAATTTTTAAAACCTTAGAAATACGGACAAATATTTTATAGTAATTAAATTCAACTCCATGGCCATTAATTATTATTTAGAAAGATTTATTTTTAAATATTTTTCTTGTTAAATTATGGATGTTATAACTATTAGTTTATTTTATTTATTAAACAATCTCAACCATTAAAAATTATCTTTCAAACAAATTAAAAAGTGAAGTATAACATTTCAAAAGTTCATAATTTATTTTTTTCGTTACTGGCCATAAAGAAATCAAGTGAAATGTGATGCATTACAATAGACGGGTTTCCTTACAAATACAAAAACTATTTTTATTCAGTTTTTATATTATTCGTATTGACTTTACAAGGGGGATTCAAATATAAACGGTATTTCTTTTTGATACATTTATCAATTAATAATATACACTAGTGAAACTTTCAGTTTTTCCCTACATCGATAGCCTCCTCCAGGCTCACTTATGCCAACAATTTGGAAGCTCGGTACATGCCTTGTTCAAATAAAGTATAAAGCCGTGTTGCCAACCAATTACCCACATGCTCCACAAAGTGTTAGGGCTAAAGCTGAGACATATATGTATACAAAAAGGATAAGATTCTGGGAAGTAGGGAGGTCTTGGAGGGAAGCTTATCTTACTTAAAAATAACAGGGAACCATCAGCGACTTCCATGAAGTCAAGAGGCAGGTATACAGTTCTGCTCAAGTCCCTTCTACTTGTTCTTAGCATTATAAAACTGTCGAAAAAAACTTATGAGAGAACTTTTCTGGCAGAGGAATGGTGTAATCATGGTACAATTAAGTCCCAATGGATTGCATATTATTGATTCAGGTGTGTTATTTTTCTAATTAAATTACTAAGGCGCCCTTATTCACGGAATTGCAACTAGCATTATTGGGTTATCCCCAAAAGCGCTACCATGCAAAATAAACACTGGTTAAGGCGAACACAATGTTAAGGACTTGTGATTCTAGTTTCAAAAATCAAAAGAAAAATTACATACTGATAAATCTTTAATTTGATATATTCAAAATAATATTAAAAAAACATTTGTTTAATACTTACTTTAATGACGCTTACCAGTTTTTTTTTGAGGTGACCATATTTTTCATGTCAATCTTATACCAGATGGGATCTACAAGTAAAATGCCACGTCTTTAAACTCAAACAGGCTGCTCACAAAGACCCGAACACACAGGGGAAAAGGTTTCAGAGCTAAAATTTTGTATAGAATTTAATAGAAATAATGGCAGGGTCAGGACTTGAACCCGGGGCTTCCACAATATTGAGGTTGCGGAGGAAACTTAGACAAGAAAGCTCTTACCTAACTTTGAAACCGCTCCGATACTGAATGTTTTGTAATTTAAGAAATCATTTTTTTAACCTTTAATTATTGCATTTGCACCCAAATTTTAGTTGGATACTTGTTAATATCTCATAAATAATACTATGGAAGAATGCCTGGATCAGCTGACACTGGTGGGCATAACTAATGTTATTTGATTAAATTAATGTTAAGTAATTATAAGCTAATTTATTTTTTTGGTAAAATTTTTATTCATAATTTATTTATTCTTAAATTAACAAACAGTAAATTTTTTTTTCAAATTTTAGTATTAGTTGTTAGTTTAATTTATTCTAACTAAACATAAACTAAGATTATTTATAATGTTTTCTAAATATTCTCACGAATTTAAATTACAAATTTCTATGTTCAAATGTATATTAATTTGTTCATAATCGAAATATGTCCTGTTAAAACATAATTGCTTTAACGCAACAAAGCCACTGCTAGCATTATTTTTGTAAATATCACAACACACCTTATATTCGTATTTGATAATAATAATAATATTGACAGAAAACCCTTGTTTCTATAATAAATGTCCGATTTATAAATAATATACCTTAATTGGCATACAGATACAAAATTATAATTTACCTACACTTTTTTTTTTTTTCAATTCCAATTTCTATCTACCTCCTTAAATTTCGTTTTAATTTGCCTAAATCTACTAGTTTATTTTAGTCCTAATTTAAAATTGTTATAGATAAATAAATTAAATGTCTGCCAACTCTATTATTAATTTGGCCTTTTAATGTTTACATCTTCAGCCGCTTGTAGGGGACAGTACAACTGATGGAAACATTAGTGGAAAAATAAAGTATGGGAAGACATCTAGTTAATTTATGTATATACAATCGGCATTAAATACAAATTTTGAATTTGTAGTTCTAGTTTATTGAATCCACTTTCCATCCAAAAATTAATATTAATTTTTCGGTATTCTAGATAGATTTTCTTAACACTAGAATCAAACAAAAAAGTGCCATTTTAATGTAAAATAAATGAAGTTAAAACATTAATAGTATCTTGTTTCCTTTAGTCTTTGGGATGTCTTTTGGATAGTCTGCGAGGCCCCTATTCAATGTAGTTGCATGTATTTGACGTAAAGAGTAATAACATGTGACATGTGCTAGGATTCAAATAGAAAACTACAAATACAAAAAGTTATTGCAACTGTAATTAACATTATTTTCTCAGTAGCAACAAAACCCTTCCTTGTATGAGGTATCTCACTCAATTTATTTGTTAATCATAGGAAATATTTGACAAATAAGGAACTTGATGACTATTCAAAACATTTTAATTTTTTTTTTAAATAATTGATTTGATTTGGAAAAATACAAACAAAATCTAATATACACAAACAACTATAGACAACATTTTATGCCGACTAAAATTCAAATGATATCTAAAAGGTTATATTTTATGTACAATTCATATCTTTTTATAAAATATTCACAAATGTAAAATGCTATTCTAGTAATTGAAAAGGTAATAGACATAATGTTGCCTAACCTTAAAAAGAATATACTTTGGTTTCAAATGTATACAAATCTATATACACAATTATACAGTGATCTATGTACATCTTTACACTAGGGAACTTAAAACAAAATGTTTTATAATTCAATCAGAATTATTAATATTAGTATTGTGTGTTAAACAGAAGATATTTTTGTAGGAAATATATACACTTCATACTATCATCCTAATTACTGCGCTGGATATTTCTACAATCACAGAAACTTATTGCCCAAATTAAAAAAAATCTACTATCACATACTAGGCAAAACCTGATTTGAGCAAATCTCTTCAGTTTCTCAACTCAGTACAATTAATATGAGACATTAAAAAACACAGAATATTCTTATCTAGCTTGAGCTTTTTCGTGGATATCTTTCTTAGACAATAGTTGCTCTAAAGTAAGCAAAGCAGTTCCCAACTGATCTTCTCGATGGAACGGCTGGGCCATTTGCCTTAACCATTTTTTAGCTATTTGCACTG
Organism: Acanthosoma haemorrhoidale; assembly: GCA_930367205.1. Taxonomy (NCBI): domain Eukaryota; kingdom Metazoa; phylum Arthropoda; class Insecta; order Hemiptera; family Acanthosomatidae; genus Acanthosoma; species Acanthosoma haemorrhoidale. The sequence goes on from OV884012.1 coordinate 152,950,003, forward strand.
CCTCTTCTGTTGAAAGGTTACAAAGATGGTCACTCAAATGTTCCTGAATCCACTTCGGGAGTTTGCTTCTTTTATCGATACGCCCGAAACGTTTATCAGCAAAAATCATTATACCGTAGTCCATTTTGCCACGAATAGCCCGCCCGACACACTGTGCGGCATGCCTCATGGCATCAAATGTTAAGAAATCATTTTCCCTAATTTGAAATGTTTCTCTTAAATAATCTAAACGAGCCCTCAATATTCTTGATTGGGTATAAACATAAGGTATACCGAACATTAAGACTGCTCGCCCTAAATGGTGGTCAAAGTCAACACCTTCTGACACTTTTCCTCGTGCAACAGACAGTAACACTCCCCCTCTCCCACTTTCACAGGCTTTGATATAATTTATCAGCGCTAAACTTGTTTCTGCAGCATCTTGAGTTTCGATAAATAGTAGCTTTTTCCTTTGTATACTATCTATAACACCTTGGTCGTACCAAGAAGCTACAACAGATTCTAAATAGAAATATGATGTAAAGAAGCATACCACTCCATCTGGCACTACTGTGCAAATTTCCACTAATAACTGTCCATAATTTCTAACAACAGCGATGTCCTCTCTTGATTCAAATCTAGATGTCATTGCAACTTGATCACTACCTTTCGCTACAATCATTGGTAATAAACAAGGACGAGTAAGAGTCATTGTAAAAGATGCTAAAACAGCAGGATGAAAATCCAAAATTTTGGGAAACATATCCAATGGAGAAAGTGTTCCTGAAGTTATAACAACTGATTGAAAACGATCAAAAACTGGTTTAATAGCAATCGAAGCATCCATACAGCTAAAATGTAAAATTGGGTTTGATACGGTTGGTGCTTTATCTTCGAATGGTTCTATAATAATTGTAAAGCCTTTCGTATACGAGGAAACTAAAGTCGCAAGATGAGTAACAACTGTAAGAGGAGAAAAATCAGTCTGATCAGAAATTTCAAGCGTACGGAGAAGTGATGATAATCTTTCAGCACAAAACCGAAGAGGTTTCCTTTCTATACACACTTTGCTAGAAATATCTTTTAGGAACGCAGCAGGAGACTCATGAACTACATGTTGTACCCGTAAACGTGTTTTTAAATATTCTAAAAACCTCCTCAAAAAACTGACAAAGTGTTCCGCTGTTCTAATATTGCCAGGAACAACTTCTTTTAAAATCTGATCCGGCAGTACTGGGTTAGCTAATATGACATCTGTCTCTCTAGCCATTTGCGCATCTCTCAAACCTTGAACCAATCTACGATATTCCTCTTGTAATCGTGATTGATTCGCATCTTTCATCTTATTCACTGTGTTCTCTAATACTTGTATATTTGCCGATGTTTTATCCAGGATTTTCCGATTAATTTTAACACTCATTGATTCAATGCACACATTATCTATGTTGTGAGCTTCGTCAAAGACCACAACTGATGTCTTGGCCATCTCTTTTGAAACAATTTCAGCAATTTTCGGATCTAATAGGTAATGGTAAGAATAAATTACAACGTTTGCGTAAGTTACACCATATCGAGCAAGAAAATATGGGCACATCTTATTCTGCACACCAAAATCTTTTAAATCATCTAAGCTGTATACCCCTGAAGGAAGGGAAATCTCACGACCCCTCTCATCATAATTTTCAAAAAAATCACAAACCGGAATACTTGAATCTCTAGAATGACGATCCCGAACATAAGAGGCAGTAAGGCTGTGACATCTTCCATCCACTACTTTTCCATCCCTTTCTTGGCTAACTTGGGGATGAACACATAAATTTTTTCGAGAACTTAATACTAGACCAACCAAATTAAGATTTTTCCCGTGAGATTTGTAGTATAACAAAAGCTTTCTCAATTCTTCCACCACTTTCTCTATTTCAGGAATAGTTCTTGAGCAATAAACAAGTTTACTTACGACATAAGGATGTTCCACCATATATGCTATGATTAATGAAAGCAATGTGGTTGTCTTCCCAGTGCCAGAAGGCATTTCAAGTAAGCAGTGGCCTTTGGCATCTAAAGCTTTTTTAAGTTCTGTCATGTAGGAAAACTGTTCAGGATAGATATATTCATATGGGAAATAAACGTCTAGACCGTCGACAGGAACAATCATTTTGATGTTTTTCAATAATAACCTTCTGATAAAGCTAATACGGTATAATTTAAGATTCCTTCATGATAATGATAACACCACTCGCACAGGCTTATTCAGTCAAACGTAGCCGATTTCATTCCTCGTCTAAAACGAAACAAAAGAGACTCACAACCGGCTTTAGACATGAATAGAAATGTAACCTTAAAACTTGGAACTAAAAATTCCCTCCCGAATCTCTCGCTACCCCCACCCTTCTACATCAATGGTGCCAGCCTCACTGGCAGCAAATAATATACATTTTATGTGTACGCCTTTAATTTGAAAGATATGTATTCGGGTAACGACTACCAAAGATCTTGAAATTTTGAATCAAAATTATTCCCTAAATATTTAAAAATAAATTAAACTCCACTAATTTCTTCATTGTTTGAGAACTTATTTTAAAATAATTGCATTGGGTATATTTAAATTTACCAAAGGGGATGAAAAAGTTTATAATAGTTAATTTCACAAGCGTGTCGACGGAAGATAGATTCGTCTTTCCCCCCCCCCAAAAAAAAAATATTACGTGTGGCTTCATATACCTGGTTCTGTAAAGGGTGACTGGCCAAGTAGGCATGTTTAATTACAATTTATTTGACAAACCCTCCCTCCCCATCCAAAAATACTTAGCTCTTAAATAACAAACAATACAGCTTACATTGGATTCAAGTATTTGCTAATTTATCATATTAAACCTAATTTATTTTTCATTAAAAAGAATATTCATTCCCAAGAAATGAAAAATATTTCTATTAGTTTATTTTCTACTATTCCTTGTTTGAACTTTCGTCCAGTCAAGTATAATTTGTATCGTTATACTTGTTTATTCCATTATATAATTTTTATAAAATAACAAAATCTGTAAATAATGTAGCGACGCTACAGTAAATACAAAAATGATTAGTAAATAGATTCGCCTGAGGATCTATAGTTGTATATAATTATCTGTAAATTTAAAGGGAATATGAAGAAGAAAAAAAAAAATGAACTTTCAATAATCTTTTAAACAAGCTTTATACAGTATTGTTTCCTTTGTGCTGTTTAACTGTAGGGAATCATACTGCAGATAGACGTCCCCTTATGTTGTTATTAAATTGAAAAAATGTAGGGTTCTTATTTATCAATAACAATGTCTGCCGATAAATCAGTATTTTATTATACATGCTAGTGATTTCTCATGCTGCTATCATTAAGAGCTAAAGACATTGTGAACCAGGGTGGTCTGGTCAAGTGTAGGATCTCTGGAGTAGATCAGATACAGCACTGACTGGCGACTTTATAAGCCATTGATAATGGCAACGTAATCTGTTAAAAGCGCTAGTGCGTATAATTAATTACTGATTTGTGGGCAGAAATTGTTTTTGGTGGATAATAACTGAACCTGTAACCAGCACACACATCCTAGAATTTGGAATTGAACCAGGTGGGGCAATGAAACTGTCAATTCGAGGGTTGGTTTCATTGTGAAATAGTTTTTATTAATAATACTATTTGTTGTATATAATATTAATTCAGCAACTTGTTATAATTATAGGTGAAAGAAAAACAATTGTGACAGAAATAGGAAATAGAAGATCTGAACTGTCATTACTTTTATTTTATTTTGAGTTATGCCAATTTTTTGACTATTTGAAAGTGAATTTATTTTCAAAGTAGTTATTTTTTTATCTCATACAAGTAGAATGTAAAACCATTAATTAATTATTTACTGCCAGTACACTTGTTATTACTACTCCCCTTATTTTTATACAGCAACCATTTCTGTTTTGATGCACATATCAGTCAGTCTATCCTAGTATTTTTAAGTCCTCCGTTCAAGCTAAATGTAGAAAATGAAAAGAATATTTTCCTATAATTGTGAGTAAGGTATCAAATTAACGATCCCTTCATTCATTCTTTCATAATAATACCTATAATATAACATCTACATATACACTTTTTAACATTTCCCTTCTACCTGGACCTGATGCAGACATACATACCACTTCGAAATCATCCATTAATAAAACGTGATGAAAACCCAATATAATTTGTTTTATTAATTTGAGTAAATTATGCAAAAAAAAAAAAACAATACCCACTTGTATGTATATTAACTGATAATTATTAACTTCCAGTTTATGACTTTATTTTCAGTCTTTTAAATTATATGAGAGACTCCAATTATAATGTTCCATATTTCCTGCCTCGAGTGAGACAGCATATTATTCTAAATACTATTATAATGTTCTAAGTAAGATATTTTCATATGGTGCAGCGGTTATATCGCTATACAATGCCGTTCTCCACTCAAAAGGAATAATTTTTGTCATTTAAACCTTTTTAATTAAATGTTTCTCCCTCATGATATAATAGACAATTCTTTCTACTTAAGTTAGAGTACTCAAAGGTGTAAAACACAAAATAAAAATAGTACTAATCATATGATAATAATTCAGAAAATATTGCAGATAATGCTCAACTCGTTACACAAATATGAGCCTCGAGTGCATATAATCAAGGTTGGCGATCTAGACAAGAAAACACTAGCTTATCCATTGCCTGAAACTCAGTTCATTGCAGTTACTGCATACCAAAATGAAGAGGTAACCTTTAACTATTAATTTTTTATTTATTAATATATTTTTTTAATTAGCACAAACTTAATTTCAAACTCATAAAAATTTATTTTCATAGGTAACATCTCTAAAAATCAAATACAACCCTTTTGCCAAAGCATTTCTTGATGCTAAACAAAGACCAGTAATTAGAGAATGTCAAGAAGCAAGAGAATATCAAGCACAGTGTAAGTATTCGAGAATTGAGTAAGAAGTTTTGTTTTTTGATACCTTGATGGTTTATTCACTTTTCAGTGACAGATTGCATGTAATTTAGCATTTTTTAAAACTTTTTGTTTTATTGTCAGAAAGTATTTGAAGAGAATGATTAGGTATTTAGGCCTGGTAGTTCTTATAACATCTCTTTGACTGACACAGGTTTACCAGGTACCCTGCTGTTGTTGCTTGAAGACGAGATTAAATCGTCTTAGGAAATTTGATTTATATATTATCAGGCAACCCACACAGTAGCTTTATCTGTCTGGTACGATTTGGTCATTGCACTGCATATGGTATTTAATAATATTAATTGAATGTTTTACAGGTTTAGAGTAAAACCTCCATGATACTGAATTTTATTTCATGTCTGTGAATAAATGTTAGCGGGTCTTGATAGGACGAGAAAAATGAAGGAATCGGTTGGCTTATGTCGATAAAAGAAAGACATTATATATTCATCAAATATATCCTCTTTATGACTGTATCAGAAAGAATCGTGCAATTAACAAGAATAAAAATAAGTGGTCAATATAAGTGAAACATGAAGAAATATTCAATGAGCCATTGTTTATTAACAAGAATGCTAACAATATAACAAGAATGGAAGGTGGCTTTAAATAATGGTCCAGTAGTTAGTGAAGAAATGAATACATCAAATGTATGAGATAAGAAAAAATGTGAAATCGAAATAAGACGAGAGAACAAAAGTGTGTTATAAGTTCACAAATCAAGAGAGAAAGAAATCTATTAACAGATTTTAAAATAAATTCATTGATCAGAGAATAAATATATCAGAGACCACAGAGTTTCTGGTTTTAAAGAGTACCTACGAACCTAAACCCAATACCTAAGAAAATATTACTCGAATAGTCCGGCTTCTTGGATACTTACTCTGCTAATGATGAAGTTTTTTACACAAAAGGTTACCAGCAAGAAAGGAGAAAGAGCTTACTAGGTAAGTCTCATGACATAGTCGTTTGTTTCATGATTAAATTACATCCCAGCTTATATTTAGAGAAGTCTATCCTGTTGACAGACAGCAACTATCATTTTCTGCCTAAATCTTAAGTCGCAAGTCAAAAATAAACCATCAAATCCTCCCAAATGCAAGTTTTTGAGACGGTGGTTTTTATTTATTAGCAGATAAAACATATTAGTAATTACATTCTAAACCTCAATTTCATATTTTGACATAATTATCAGGTCGAGTCATAAGTAACTTCCGATGCAGCTAAGTAGAATCTATTGTTCGTATCTACCCGCTATGAGTTACCATGACAACTTTTTGTTTTCACTATATAGACAAGGCTTTAGTTAGTCTTATGTCAACTGTTTTGTGTGATACACGTTACGTTAAACTGTTTTTTTTAACCTCTGAAATGGAGAGTAAAAAAGTAAATATTCGTCATGTAATGCTTTGGGAATTTAAACAAGGCAATAGTGCTAGGGTGACAGCTGAAAAAATATGCAGTGTATATTGTGACTAATAACTGATCGGGCAGTTAGAAATTGGTTTATAAAATTCCGTTCAGGAGATACCACCTTAAAAGATGAACCAAGGGCGGGACGTCCTTCCGACTTTTAACGACAGCCTTTTAAAGGCAATATTGGAGTAAAATCCAAGTCAATCGATAAGAGGTATAGCAGAAAGGTTGAATACATAACAACGAACTGTTAACCGCTACCTGGAGAAATTAGGGAAAGTCAGCAACTTAGGAGTGTGGGTACCTCACAACCTCAGTGAACGGAATAAAGATCTCATGTCAATCGCCACAAGTCTGCTCTCACGGGTAAACATTGAGCCTTTTTTAAACAGGATTGTAACAGGCGAAGAAAAATGGGTTACCTATGACAATATAGTCCGCAAAAGACAGTGGCTTGATAAGGATCAACCACCCCTACCAGATCCGAAGCAAACATCAATGGCAAAATGATTTTATTGTGTGTATGGTGGGATTGTCAAGGAATAATTTACGAGTTGTTGAAGTCAAATTTAACGATTACTGCGGATAGATACTTTCAGCAGTTGCAAAGAGTGCAAGAGAAACTCCATGAAAAGCGCCCTGCACTCTTCAAAATTAAATATAATTTTGATATTTAATGAGAGCAAAATAAATGTCTGATAAAAAAACGGAAGTTAGTTATGACTCGACCTAAATATTAGGAACTGACAATTTGAGATGAGCAAAATAATTAACACTAAGTATAAAAACTTTTACGGCTAAAATTATAATTTGATGATTCATCAGATTTAACAGCTTCTTTTCAGGGACTCGTGGGCCATCTATGTATTTTTATATTGTACCTATGCGCATTGTAAATACTGTAGGCAGGTCAGAGTGAATGTGATATTGTAAATATGGTATGAATGAGATTACTTACCAGAATTTGTACTCGCCCTACATTAGAATATAAAGCAATTTTCCTTGAATAACCGATTCGTTTATAATAAAAAAGTGGATTATGGAACAAATTTTTTAATTATCAAAGTTAAAAAATATCTACGATTTCAATGTTTATTAGAATATTTACAAAGTAAAAAATAAGTACAAATTAGAACAATAAATTACATGCTTTATGAAAAATGAATATTTTTTCCTAAAGCATCTAGCACTGCTTTCATATAAGAGGATATACTTAATTAATAGGAAATACTTATTTCATTATTTGAAAATAAATAAATACTGGCATGATTTACATTCAACAGAATATACATATTTAATCAAATAAAATTTCAAATGCGCAATTATTTTACATATTAAATATGTCTATATATAATAATATTGTAGCAATACAAAATGAGAAATGAAAGTTTTGATTAAAAAATTAAAATAAATTCCTATTGCAAATAATATACAATTGAAAAGATTTGATTTTTTTTTAAAAAACAATATCTTTAAACGAAATAAGCGGCCAATTGAGCCATTTTGTCTTTAGGTTTTCTCTGTTTGTGCTTGGGACCTCCCCAGCCTCTATAAGAGCGACCAGACTTTGCACGGATAGATGCACGGTGGGATCTTACAAGAGGTGCAAATTCTACCGAACAAAAAACACAGCCTGACATTTCAGTCAAACCATCTGGAAGTTTAGTTTTTTCTTCTCGATACTCCACTTTAAGAATATGTGCTCCGCATTCACACTTCTTATCTTCGACAGAAACTTTTTGCGCATTATCAAAGAGGTGTACAATAACATCGCACTTATTGCAGCATATCTTCCACTTAGGCCCAGAACCTGGATCAAGTACAAGAATGCCCTCGCACTCGAGGCAAATTGACAGGCCATTCGCATTAAGGGATTGAGGGCACGTTGGATGTGTACACAAGTCACAACCAGATCCCTTCTTCATGTCTTTAAATGGAGGAGAATTATAACAATACGGACAAAATGGGTAGCTTTTAGAGCCGTTACACCACCATAGAAGTTCGAAATCATCTAAAGGGCACTTTAATTCTTTGTAGCTTCTAATATTACCATTCTGTGGGACAGAATATGTTTCGTCACAATGGGAACAGTGAAGTCTAGATGGCTTAGTTTGTATATATTTTAAATATCTGCGACATTTACCACAACGAGACTGTGGTTTTCCTGATTCAGCTAAAGCTGAAAATGTGACTTCAAAAAGTTGATCCATACCTTCTATATTAGTAACAAAGTAAAGAAATTTCTGTCTGAATATTTCAACAGTGTGGCTTAAAACAGAATGAAAATCCGCCAACCCCTGAGCTATAAGATTTAGTTGCTTTTCAACTGCAGATCTCATTGTTGGTAATACTAAATCTATATCAATTTTTTGGTAACCATGCACCAGCACTATCCCGAGCGCTGTCGGTATTAATTTTCTACCCGATCCTACTTTGACATAGTTCCGTTGGCATATATTGTTGATGTGGACTGGAATAGAGGCATCTGTACCGATTCCGTGTTTTTCCATAAGTGTAATTAATTCAGATTCGGTTAAATAATCAGGAGGTCCTGTTTGACGATCGACTAATTTTATTTCCTTGACTGGAATTTCTTCATCTACCTGAAATATTGGCATCACATCATTTTTTGGCAAAGATTGCCAATGTAATATTGAAGTATAACCCGGAGAAACCAATGTTTTTGAAGTAAGTGAAAAAGCCTCAGAGCCAATAATAAATTTGACAGTATTTAGTAAATACTTGCAGTCCCTGGCAACAGTTGATGCAAAATGACGACAAATGTAATCGTAAACTCTCCAAGATTCTTTGTCCAAATCTCCTGCTAGCTTCATGGGTGTAATAGGGGGATGGTCACCTGCATCGTGTCCTTTCCTCGGAGTTGACAGACCCTCTTTTAAAATTGCTCTTACTTCAGTTCCTAAATCATTGCTATTCTGAAGAATTTTCAATGTGCCAGTTAGATCGAAACTTGGTGGGTAATGAGTCGTTTCTGTCCTAGGATAACTTATATAACCTTGAATATACAACCTTTCTGCTATCTGCATCACAGTTTGAGGAGACAAACTTAATAATGAACTTCCAACCCTCATCAATTCCACTGTATTTAGAGCCAAAGGCCTTGCTTTAACTTTTTCTTTCTCTTCTACACTAGTTACTTGAGCCATTTCTGTTCCTTTGATAGAATTCAGAAACATAGATGCAACATCCTTCTCGAAGCATCTTATCCTACTCCAATCCAGTGTTATTTTTCTGTCATCGGGAAGTAATATTTTGGCTTCTATCAACCAGTATGGCTCTGGCTTAAATGTCTGTATTTCATCGTGCCGTTTAACACAAAATCCCAGTGTCGGGGTTTGACAAGGCCCGAAAGAAATAAGGCTAGCATCCAGATCACTGTATTTGCCTTGAAAAAATTTGGTTTGATATCGGGTAAAGGCGCAGCCAATTCTAAGATCTAATTCTTGCCTTGCATCTACTGATCTAGCTTCATTTTCGTTAGGCCTCCCTAGATTAGCCATCGCATATTTTATTTCCTTTTCAGTAATAGCGGAGAATTTAGCTCTATAAATATAGTCTGGGTTATCTTGATATTTCAAACTTTTTTGAACGGCATGTATGACTTCAAAGCAAATATTCTCTCCCTCTTTGTCACAATCAAGCCAGAGGACTAGGTAGTCGGAGCCTCTGCCTTCCTGCGCCAGAAACCAAGGCATCTTCACTTTAGTATTGCTTTCTTTCTTTTCTGTCGGGGCTGAAAACAGTTCAACAGGATCTACACTGTCCCAGTTGTTGTATTTTCCGATGAAATCAAGGTTCATTACGTGGCCATGAACTGATGTCATATTGAAAACGGCTTCTTCATTCTTGAAAAGTCCATTCCACTGGTGGACAGAACAAGCTACATTGCTCCCTTTACGGGCTTTGGCTTTACCATCGCTCAATATATTCGCCAAGCTCTGAGCTAGTAAAGGTTTTTCAGCAACCATGAATACTTTCTTCATTGTGTATAAGACTGATCTATATACACAACGCAAAAAAATTGAGACGATCACTATCTCATATTTAGAATGCTACTGATAATAAAACTAGGAACTTTGTAGGTGCGAATTGATACAACCTTCGGGAAATGTAACCTCAACCGGCATAAATCGATGGTGCAGACTCGGCTCCTGGGAATGATCTAGCTAGCGATAGTCGAGCTAATCGATTATTCAACTTTAAATTACCTATCGTTTACCTTTTAAATAATAATATCATTATAGTAAGTTATAAATTACCTACCCTTTACCTTTTAAATAATAATATCATTATAGTAAGTTATAAATTACCTATCCTTTACCTTTTAAATAATAATATCATTATAGTAAGTTATAAATTACCTATCCTTTACCTTTTAAATAATAATATCATTATAGTAAGTTATAAATTACCTATCCTTTACCTTTTAAATAATAATATCATTATAGTAAGTTATAAATTACCTATCCTTTACCTTTTAAATAATAATATCATTATAGTAAGTTATAAATTACCTATCCTTTACCTTTTAAATAATAATATCATTATAGTAAGTTAGAGATTGTTCAGTTAAAAAAAATATCTTATAGTGAAATATTTTATTTTATATCAGTTAACACACCATAGCCCTTATAGCCCTAGAGTTTTTTTTCGCTTTTGATTTTTGATAGATTCCATCTATATGCTCTTTAAACAATACTTGGATTATTATAAAGAAATAAATCCTCCTTTAAAGTATCATAATAAATTTACTTCTCCTTGTGGTCTACCCACAATTGATTTTATAGGGATACAAGCGCTTTCTGCAACACCAACATTCTCAAGCATTTAAAAAAGCAATACAATTATTACAGACAGATTGTCGACTTCATGGATGGAAAATTCTAAATATATACAACTACAATTAATAACAGCTGATAATTTGTAATTTTAAGGGATTTGTTAGTCATATATAAATATTTTAATTGTATATATTTAAATTTTATGTAAGATTTTTAGTACACGTTATATTGAACACAATTGTCCGCAATATTTCAGCAATAATTTTTGTAATAAGATGACTTGGAATAATGGTACAGCCGCTGAAAACGCTGGTATCAGTATAAAATTAATTGTTTGTAGAACAGTGCATTTTTTTAAGTATTTGTTTTTCCCTGTATTTTATCCTACCTTAAGAAAAATTTTTGAATATATTTTATTTTTCAGATGAGTCAAAATGGCTTAGTAATAATTACTACCACAGGTTAACACCTTATCCATCTCCTTATGAACAGAAGCGACCATCGGCTCCAGCTTCCCCGACATGTTTGTTCATAATTTTCATTTTCTTATCAATTTTATTTTATATATATATTAATTTTATTTTTGTCAAAATCAATATCATACCAGAGCTAAAAAGTTGTGGCTCCCACAATTTTGCTAAAACAGCACCACATAATTATCAACAGCCCTAAATAATTACTATTTAGATGGTCTTGTCAGTTTATTTAGGGAAGAAATCACCTCCAATCACCAGGTTTTTTACAATTGAGTAACTGACCTCCAAACATTAAACATAAAATAGCTTATAATAAGATAAGTTGGACTTCTGGCTAGGCCTAAGTTTGTAAGGGCAGTCCTAATTTTAAAAAAGTTAGTTAAATGTGTTGTGTCATACAATTAATGGTTTCGGCGATCTTACTAATTACTCCCTCTTGATTGATTTCTAAGTTTCATTGAATTATTTTTATTATTATACACATTAAAATGTAGTTTCTCTAAAACATTGATCGGCATTTTAGATGGAAGTTTGAATCCACAGCCACTGGTACTAGGTATTAGGTATAGGTACTAGGAAACAAGTTTTGCTTTCAATTTTCAAAGTAATTAACTGATTGATGAGACATTATTTTTCATTGGATTAATTTTATCATTAGGGCATATATTGGAACCACCATGAGAAAAAAATGCCTCTAAAAAAATCGCCAGTAACAGTTATGAACACAATTTTATTAATCAGGGCAACAAGACATTTAATTTGATACCATACACAATATAATGGGAAAATATCATTTTTTAAATTAACAATTAATTTCCACAATACGCTACTTATTTACCAATAAAGTTTCGTCGATAGCTCTAAGCTGCAGTTAACTTCAGTTGCTAATTGATGACGTTAAAAAGCTTATAAAATTTGAAATAATTTATATTAATTCAAACTTTAAAATAGGTTTGCGATTTCACACGTCACACAAGATGATGACAAAGATGATTTAATAAATAGCCTTAGGGAATTTTTGTGTTAAAAAATAATATTGAGCACTTACTAGTAGTTTCTCAATGATAAGTTTTTAATTGACTTTCTGAGAAGTCAAATTTTCTATTTCGCATGGTGCTGAACTGTATTTTTGCCAGATTCGGTTCTATTATCTCTATAGGATTAGAAACCTTACGTATAAATAGCATAATTAGCAAAATAAGTTGGTCTGGGTTTTTTTTAAGTTAAAAACTCATAATACAATGTCTTTTAGATTACGGCGCAGACGGAGATCCATATTATAATTGGTACTATTATGGTGGCAGTGGAAGCAGCCCCCAAGTATGGTACCAGTCGGAACCTGCACCAGTTGTTGAAGCCAAGCCTTTGGATCAAAGGAATATTGAAGATTTTCCTTATTGACATACAATAATAAATATACCACCATTAGTAAATAGTATATGATGGTGATACCACTTGTAAAGAAATAATTGTGGAATGTCTAAATTTGTGCAATGTGTAATTTTAAACTTAATATTTAATAGAACTAAACTTTAGCACTGGGGAGACTATTTGCCACCTTAGATTAAGTTTTATAAAAATTAATAAGGTAATCTATTAAATAATTTTATTTTGTTAATTTAATAGTATTTGTCATGTATGTAAAACTAAGTTTATAATTTAAGTATAACCTAAGTTTATATATATAAATAAAGATCCATATTACATACCTGATAAACAGTTTTAAAAATTAATTTTTGTGCTTATTGATACTTGTATTTGCTGTTGTAAATATATTGTGTACATATTAATACTTGTTAATATTTTTATTTATAAAATCAAAATAAACTTATATTAGGGGGACCGGAAAGTAATGTCATTTTTTTTTATATTTGATCAATGATGTAATCACCCTGTTATCAGCAACCTTTTGCCATTTAGTATGGAAATTTTCAATGCCTGATCGATCAAAATCAATTGATTTTTGAGCAAAATATCTGGAGATGGCATTTTGGACATCATTCAAATTTTAAAATTTTTTGCCACTTAGAAAATGTAGTGATCGGAATAAATGGAAAGCCGATATCGGGTGAATATGGTGGTTGAGGCAATACCTCCCACCCCAATTCATTAATTTTTCCAGGGTTCTTGCGGAAAAAATAGGCGCAGTGGGGGTCTTGCATTATCGTGTTGCACAATAATGCCTTTGTTATTGACAATCGCTGGGCAATTTTCAATTAAAGATTAATTTACTCAATCCAATTGTTCACTGTAAAGATCTGCATTCACAGTTTTTCCAGGTATTAGTGATGAACGACCCCGCGAATACTCCAGCAAACACACAAAAGCGCTTTTTTGGAGTGTAAACCTGGCTTAGCTGTTCTTCGTGGCGATTCATGCGGAGAGAAATTTTTGGATTATCATAGAGGACCCATTTTTCACCTCCAGCCCACCATACTCCCCAATATTGCACCATCGGATTTTCATTAATTCCAATCGCTATTAATTTGAAAATTCGGATGATGTCCAAAATGCCATCTCCAGATATTTTGCACAAAAACCAATTGATTTTTATCCATTCAGCATTGAAAATTTGCAAATAATGCCAAGATGGCAAAGGTTGCTGATAATGAGGGTGATTACATCATTGACAGGATTATCCATATATTTTGTGAAGAACTTAAAAACTTGTTAAAAATTTATTTTTTGACTTAAATGTAAAAAAACAACAAAATTACTTTCCAGTCCCCCTTATATATAAATCAACTCATTAAATTGGTTCAATTCACATTTATGCAATATATTCTCTCCAGGAACCCCCATACTCCCAATGCAATTCCTTGAGCAAGCAGGAGGAAAGATCAGAGAGCAGTGGGGTTCCCCTCACCTCTTTTTCGAAATACACCCAAGGCCAGAGAGAGGACAAGAAAGCCTCAATTGCTCAAGACTTTAAGAGGCAGAGCCTGTTAATACACTTCACAACAGATCATGAGGAAACCTCCACTTTAAGTGACAAGGACGATTATAGGGGTGAAATTGTTGGATAAGTGGTTAGGTTTTAGCTAACTCCATCTGGGTCTTCGATGTCTTCTTCCTTCAGGTCTTTCATAAAGCATTCTTCTCAGGGTAGAATTAGGAGGAAAACCGTCATCCCCTTTTGAAAAAGGCAATATAGCTACTAGCTACATCTGTTCTCGAGTACCTCTGATTTTTCATTGCCCCCCTTCACAAGATTATCCATATATTTTGTGAAGAAATTTTCTTATTACATACTAATTGTAATCTGCAAGTTATTTTGAAACAGATCTCGCTAACACTTAATGGTTTATCACCTATTCATTAAAACACAACTGATAATAATTTGTTGGTAATTACTAATATTTTCAATGAATGTTCTTCTGAAAAAGCTGATATTGTCAACAAATTTTTAGCATACAGTGTTAGCTTGACTCGATAGATTTGATGATGCAAATTTAGGTGCAGTGTCCTAAGTGCTGGAAAAACCAGTTATGTTGGAGTTCGTGGCTAAACCGTTATGTCATTTCACGTCTTGGTCAATTTGATTATAAATGAAATGTTCCAATTTATTTAAACATGATGAAAATCATGTTTAGCATTTTTTTATATTAGCCTATACTGGTTCTCAATTTCTACTATTAACTGTATATTCACAGTATGAAAACTTGAGCCCTGATTTAAAGGGTATAGCTTTTTTATTTTTACATTTAGGATAAAATAAAGTTCTCAACTGATCTCAGCAAATCTCAAAGAATTATTTTAAAATATTAAATTTTATAAGATTTTTTAAAATAATTTCACAATGAAGTAGATCTATTTTAAGTTTTTACACCTGTATTAGATTTATTTGATTAAATCAAAATGATTTATATTTTGAAGTTAAATTGAAAAATTTAAATCCTAAGCTAATTTAAAAAAAACATATAAATCTCTTGCAATATTGGAGATTTGGCTTGGACATTAGTCAGTAATGTCCTCAAACACACAACTGGATTGCGAGATTGTTGACTCAAACACTGATTTTACTATGGAGACAAAATAGAAAATACACCATCAATAAGGTCAAAAGTTTGTTTATGGAAAAAACTATTCATGCAGGATTCGCTTTTATATAGATCAACTTCTCATTTTAACCTGCTTGTATTAGAAGAGAAGGAATCACCCCTTGTTGTGCCAATTATCATACCAGAAAATACCATTGCTAAATTTTTTCCTGTCTCCCTCACAAAATAATTGGAAAAATTATGAGCTAGTCTGCAAAGGTCTGGAGATTATTAAGGTTCAGGCTGCGTGGTTTTTAATACTTATTAACGCACTCATTACAATGATGATTCAGCTACCACCGTTTACCTGACGAGAATTATTATTACTGGATTATACTTAGGATAATAGAGAATTTAAAATCTGAGCCCTAATGACAACCATTGGTTGACAAACAATACCTTATATTTTATAATGATTTTATTTAACATTTCCAATTTTACCTTAATGGTTTCCTTACCATTCCAAACATGGTAACACAATAAAACCACCATCAATCAACATGAAAAGTCATTCTGTTTATCAAACATTACATGATGATGACACAATATTTAAAAACAAGTAGAAAATTAATTTGGTCTGATTCTTTTGAATCTTTTTTTTTTTTAGTGAATGGCAATAAAATTAAACATAACTAATAAACAAACATACCATCATAATAATTATTTACAATAGACACTTTTATGTAAATGAATGTATAAATTTTTTTATAAAATGACTATAAAAAGGTAACAAATGCTTATATGGTCATTCAATACGTAACATTACTTTTTTTAAATTTCTAATTCTACTCAAATACCAACCTATACAATAAACAACAGATAAATGTTTCTATTACTTGAAGTGGAAATACAGCTACGACTGGTCAAACAGTTAACATTAATAGGTCATTCATAAAACAGCATGACAAACATCACTTTTACAAACTATTTATTATAGCAATATTTTTTAGAAGTGAAGTTATTTTTAAAACTTTATCGTGAATAAATCAAGTTCTAGAAATGTACAATAAAGAACAAAAAAAAAGTGACGTTTATAAAATTCATAGCGGAAGTATCCAGTCAAGGAACTAAACCAGGTTAAGTATATTGAACTGCTTCATAAATCAAAAAAATCAATATTTAGCATGGAGTAGAAATCTTGGATCAGTTTTTTTTTAAATATAAAATTAGAATTAATAGACTTTAAAATATGGAATGACCAGTCCTGTCAGTAGTACCACATTTGAAAATTGTACAGCTATATTTACTCATAGCTTATCAAATTAGAAACAAAATGTGTATATAAAAAAAAAATAGAGTGCACTGATAATAAAATAAAAAATTTCAGTGTGCGTTTATGATTATTCAAAAACAAAAGTTTACATAATTATGTATATAAAAGAAGTTTTGAATATGGCATATGAACACACTAATTATACAACTCAATCATTTACAAAAAAAACAAAAAAACTATTATTTTCAAAATGTTGTATTTATCACAAATAAAAATTACAATAGATAAATATAATCTTGTAATTTGAATATATATATGCATGAATAAAAAGAGAACACAAAAATCAATTCCGATTTATATTTAAAAAAATTTAGATCAAACATAAAATTTCAATGATTTGGTGAAGATTATGAAATTATAATATTTGAGCAAAGTGCTTAACGATTAATAAAAATCCCTCATCTCTTTTTATTTTTGCAGTATATATGAAATGCCTTTTATATCGCAGGAAAAAAAAATAAACTATAATAAAAAAAGACAAGCATGACTTAAAATCTTCACTATTCTAAATGAGGTAGAATACTACAAAAATAAATTATTCTTAAGGTAAAACTAATAATCATAAATTAAAGGATAAACTTTTAGATGGTGTCGATTCGATCGTAATGACATAGTTTTCACGAAAAAAAACCTTGAAAGGTTTGAGGCTGTTGAACAGGCTTTACCAATAGTCAAAATTGTCTACAGTATATGAATATTTAAGGAGCTTGTATTACATAGAGCTGTAAGTGAATGTTAATGAATTTTTCTTTGTTCAAAACAGTAACCAATGTTAAAAAAAAAAAGGTCACACCATCAATGCACTATACAGCGATAATTTATTAACACAAACCGTATTTCCTAGGCGAACTGATTGCCAAATGAACATAGCCACTTGATTTTTCATTGCTTTCGGTACACATAATAAAATAAAAAGAACTAGAAATGGTAATTTTATATACAAATGATTTTTAGTAGTGACGGATAAGCTAAATGAATTGTCTAGAACAATTTCCATCCGTCTATTGTTAATAGTTTGGTCTTGCATATGTCACTATTTATAAAGACAACATTTTTGGTGTTTTATTTAGTAGGTACTTAATTCAAAAATTTAGTTTTTTCTCATCAAATTTTTTTTTCTCAACTTCTATGTTTGAAACTCTTAAACAGTATTAATAGTTTAATTATGCAACAATAGTAAAACATAAACATTTTTTTATTAAAAGTTTACATGACTTTTTATTTTAAAATAGACTCTTGCCCGATCTTACATACAGATCAAAGAAGTAAAAACTCAAATTAACAAGCATATAGTAACTCTACCAACTCCACGGTGTTTATACAGTCTAAATTTCTCAACTCCATTCGACAAGTGATCGGTAACAATGAACTGCAATCACAACTTCACTCTGAGTCTTAAAAAAAAGAAAGTATAATATAATAAATGTCCATGTATATTTAAAAGAAAATAACAACAAAAGAATTCACATCCATATCGACATTACATTTTTGACAATAACGTACATAAATAATATATGTATTTATATATTAATATATAAACAAAAGACAAATATCTAATAGACATCTAACAAAAGCATTAATAATACAGCATTAAAAGAAAACAGTCTTGTATGTAATAATAAATACTTAAAACAACGCAGCATAACGCTTTAACAAAAATAAGTATATCAGAAAATATAATCTTAGCCGCTGTCACAATGCTTTTGTTTGTATTATTACAATTTTATTTTCCAATCGGATTTAAATTAACTGGCTCAGAACATTCTATAAATTATTGAGATGCATGTAATTTAAAAAAAAAAAAAAATTCAAAACAGTAAATAAATAAAATACAAATATCAATAGTTTTACATATGATAAAATCATTTTAACTAACTCTCATAATAAAACAATGGGTCATTATAAAAATTACTCAGTTCACGTCATAAACAAATAGTTTGTACATTTCAATTGAATACTTTCATCGTGCCCTCCGAGTTTTGTTTTTAATTTTCTTTGGAAGAAGGAGGACAGATGAAAACATGGCTGATAACTTTAAACAATTCAGTTGTCTTTTGTTAGATCATTTTCAGCTATCACATCGACACCTAAAAAAGCAAAATTAAAATGTCAGCAGGAAGGTTCACAGAAAGACTTAGAATTAAAGTTAAGCAATATTTTGGAATAGATCTTATATTTAGAAAATGAATAAAACGGTACTCACGTTGATGAATGAGCACTATACCAATCAACTTTTGGATGTCCACAATGTTATTGGGACATCATGCATTTTCCATTTAAAAAAACACAAAAAAACTAGTCTTTTGTGTTGAAATTTTCAAATTAACGATTAAGAAATTTTTTAAAATTATTTTTTACTTATCTAGTCATTACTTTTCCCATCTTTGGAACATAAAGTAAGAAGTTAAAATTTCACGTCACGCTCTAGATGAAACAGAGGCTATAGAAAAACTATCAAGATATTCAAACATTACATGATGTTTTGTGTAAACGAGCAATATATTGATTGTTATTATATGCGTTGTTTTTTAATTTTAATCCAGAGATTGCCTGAATCAACAACAAATCAATGTCTGAAATATGTATTAATTATAAATAAACATACTGAAGAAAAAATAAGGCCTAATATTGTCGTAAATTCTAGCTTTTAATCTAATAATGTCCCTTTATTATGAGTATTATTGCCAGAATAGCTATAATAAGTTAAAATACCTTTGAATGTCGAACCAGGAGCAAGCCTCCTGATTTCCTGCCGCCTCGCTTTCCTCTTCCGACTTCCCACAAGTCCATTTTCCAATTTCCTGTTTTCATCTATAAAATTTAAAAGCTGTATTTAAAAAAAATAAAGTAAGAATGGTGCCATCGTAAAGCTAGAATTAAGGCATAAAAATATGAAATTAATGATATAATTAATTTAATACCATTTCTATTCACATATTCTCTTATTATTACTTAAAAAGTTATATTTTTCTTTAGTTAATAATAATTTTTATTATGTATGTACTGTTGGTTGTGCTAATGACTGCTGTTTTCTTTTTAGTTTTGTTATAATAATCTGAGCTAGGAACATTTTTTCTTCTTTTAATTTTTATTTGTTTGTTGCTATTACATTTTCCTCTCGGCTAGACCCTTCTGCATGTATTTTTCTATAAAAGCTTAATGTTGAAACTTCAATTATTATATTAGTACATTATATAACGAAAATACCTTGCAATAAAACATCTTTGTTGCTTTCAACAGCGTGATGGTTGCTGTTGTTGATGGCACTGTCGTTGGGAGTCAACAGCACAAATCCACTGTAATTGTTCTTCATTTCCAATTCAGCATCATTGCTGCCGTCTTCACCGTCCGTTGCCATCAGATTGTCGTTCCTGTCTTTTGCAGGGATGGTATTGACAGTACGAGGAGTTAAATCCCCTTTGGTTTTTGTTCCTCTCTTCTTCTGCTTCTTTATTGGAGAAGTCTGAGGAAGGGGTGACATATCGTCTGATTTGTATTCACTCTGGTCACTGTGACTAAAAATTAAAAAATAAATCGGAAATCAATAACATAATTTATTGAAACACTATAAAAAAATAATAATGAAGGAAATTACCTTTCACTAATGAGATCATTGGATTTTTCAGTGCTTGACTTAACAGTTCCATTAACAGTCCTGGTCAATTAAAAAAAACATTATTAACTATTCATAATTAAATATAAGTACAATGAAACCATTTATTTTGAATTAAAAAAAGCAACATTATTAACTGTATGATTATAAATTGTTCATAAACTAATAAACTAAATTGTTCGAATATTGTTTCTTGGTCTTCATCACTTTTAGGCTTTACAAAGTCACCAATAAATACTGTTAATAAAAACAAATTATAAAAATTAGCAAGCAATTCAGAACTGTATATTCAAAAAGCTGACATTCTGAAACAGTTTGAAATAGAACAGAAACACATCCTGGAATAACGTCATAATAACAAATTTGAAGATTTTGAGTTAACTGGAGAAAAAGGTGAGTGGCTAATTCACTAATTTAGCGCTTGAGAAAGCAAGTACTGTATGCGGAACATGTTAATGTTATGGATAAATACCATAATAGAGGTCGTGATTGGGTCTGTCTTGAGAGAAGAAAAGAATAAAATATAAAAGGCTTGTAATTCTTCAGCTGGGAAATTAGTTAAATGGATGAAAATGAATTGTTATTGGTTTGTCAAAAATCTTGATTCATAAAACCAATCTGGACCAAAGTTTGTACAAGAATTCCTTGAAACCAGAATAGACACATAGACCCACAATAAGCGATCAGCCACGATTGATTTGGCTCGGCCAGCAGTAACGAAGTTCAACATACAACTATACTTCGGGGCATGATTTTATAATCAGTTTTTTCCTTATACATTAGAATTATATAAAAGGCTGGTTTACATCACTTTAAAACTTTTTTTTTTTGTCTTTTGTCCCAGGCAATCCTCTGGGAAGTCAGCTAGTTATTGACAAAAATTTGTTATCAACTAATCTAATTTATATAGATTTATAGTTATAAGTTTAGTGTTATTCCAGCATGTTTGCTATGGGCTCATATTAATGTTTTTGCTTACAATGATTGATACTATAACCTACCTCCCAGAATATTTCCTCCAGGAACCCTCAGATACTCCAACCAAGAGTAAAAATGGACCCTAATGCATTTCCGTTGAGGACGGACAAGATATTCACCAAAAACTCGCCACCTTTGTCTGGCAAGAGCGGGGGAATACTACAGTACCATCGATTTGGAAGTTGATCGATCTCTCGAAAAGACACACATAAACATTATATCAGATAACTACATTACTAAGTTAAGCATGAAGCTATAGATGAGGCATGAACTACTAAGAGAAATCTTAAAGAAACAACGCAAAGTTAAAATTACATATATTCAGATAATGCTAAGGAAACCATTAAAATCTCAACAAATATTACTTTGAAGTTTTGGATGACTTGTTTTTCTCTGTTTTACCGGCAGTCTTAGCTTTTTTAGCAGGTGATATTTCGTCTTTATCTTGATTAAGCTCCCATCTAAAACATATTTATAGACAATTTACCTTAATTAAGAGAATAAGTCATAAGTAAGTAAGTTTTCCTATCTACCATAAAAATATTTAATTTTTTCAATAAATATTAAATATGAGATATTTTGTGATCCGATCTCAATGGCATAACAAGACATTCTAAGTTAAAAAAAGAAATATTGTCGTGTATCCATTTATATACTCCGGATTCGCTTGTGTCCAGACTGTTGGTTGGCGAGCATTCTCCATTTTCATTTATACAAATCTTAATTTTCCACAGCAGCAAGCAGTTAGCGTTTAGACCAGAAATTGAAAGCTAGTGGCCATGAAAATGGAGACAACAAGATCAAAGCCATCCGTGAGTCGAGAAAAGTGAAGTTAAATAAAAAAAAACATTGCGATTGGGACTTTGATGTTGTGTGGGTTAAAAAACAAAGAAAGCTCCTGCATCATCCTGGGTCAAATTCAAGTGGTTCGACAAGTGATGGATTTCTCAAAATTAGTTATCACAATTATACGCTTCTTGGAGGGAAGAGCAATAGAATAAGAAAAGAAATTTTTAAAATATAATTAGATCATTATAAAAGATTCCTGCCTGATAAATCATCCTTGATTTTGTATTATGAATTGGTAGTTGTGGTATTAATCCCAAAACTTTTAATGGTTAACTGCAAAAGACTGTTACTGTCTTTATACTCTGAAAGGGCTGGGACTCGATACCGGAATTTTGCTAATCTCATATCGAATGTTCTATCCAGTTCGCGCACCATCACTGCACTTACAGCCTTGTCAATACTGTCAATTATAAATCCAACATAAATCAATATTGGGATACCATAAACATTTTTTTTGTAATAATTCTTAATTTTGGCACATGAAAAATGTTGGAAAAAATTATTTAGTGAAATCCTAGAGAAGAAAGATCTTTTATGTTGTCACCTAGATAACAAACTAATTGCTATGAAAGCAATGAAAACAGACAATAATAAATAACAGACAATGAAGCGAAGAAGAATGGTGACGTCAAACAAGAATTAAGTAATGAAATTTTATAAATTATAAAAATAAGTCAAGAGGCTCAATCCAGGAGATTCATAAAGGATTGAAGAAAATCGTATTTTTTTTTAACAGAGGGATTCCATATATTAGCTGTAAGTTTATTTAATTACTCATGGAGGGAGAATTATCATGGATGTAAAGATTTCTAATTATTTTTTAGAGATCCAAGGTATTCGACGATGAAATTCGAGACAACTACGATTACAAACTTTGTGAGGTCACAGTTTTACTGCTCCACGATTTCTTATTAGACTGCAGGACAGATATTCCACATTCATGAGAGTGACCCAACTGCCACAGAAAGTCTTTCTTGAAATTTGCCTTTATGCTATTTTTCCTTTTAGTGAAATATTAATTAGAGTAGATGTCGGGATATTGGGTTAGATTGATGAGAAAAAGGTCAACAGGTTTAGGTTTCAGCCAGCCTCGTCACAAAGCCATGACGTGTGACTAAAAACTCTTCATGGTCACTTTAAGACTGATAAATTAATGTTTGATTTAAATTGAACTTGAGAGGTCCTGTTCTGTCTGAACTTTATTCAATTCAACAAAAACAATTTTAACTTAAACATTTCATTTTAGTGACCTGATACCTGAAACATACACAAAACATGGACCTACGCAATAAATACATGCACACAATAGGCTAACCTCAACTGAATTGTAAGGCTTTTACCTATTGGATCTTCTTCTGTTGGAATAATTGGTCCACATGAACTCCCTGTAGCGCTGGCCTTTACACGCCCTTGCTCTAGTTTTTTTGATGTTGACGTTTTCTTCCAAAATGTGTGATCTCCATACTTTTAGCCTTTCTTCGTCTTCTTCGGAAGTTTCAACTGGAGATTTTGAGTTCTCCCCATTTTCCTCTATTTTAGGTTCTGGCACTATGTGTGGAGGAGGATGCTGAAAAGGAACGAATTAATAAGACTTCTGTCTACATATTCACATGATGAAAATAGCAAACATAAATTAAAATTCAAGTTATTTGTCACCAACACAAAAAAGCAATATTAATGACTTTATATAAGATGTAGTCTCCACCATAGGACCAACATAATAACGCATATTGTTAATCAGAACATTGACATCTCTAATTTGATACCCCACTTTATATGATGAAAAAACCTCTATCTATTTGTAAAAATCAATTGATTGACAGCTCTTCATTATTGTT